>JBBPKE010000657.1:0-14265 GCA_038089095.1 Tylopilus orsonianus | reverse complement strand
ACAGAGTAACAGTGCGGCAGAGTATGACGAAATTGCTTTGTCATATTTATCGATGTCTGAAGCTGCATCACCAACTTTTTCAAGCATTCTGATGCATTGTTGCATAAATTCTAGCACTAGAAGTTGAGCGTACTGGGCCTAACTAAAAGCACAATCCTCACCATTTATCCAGCTCATGATCAGATTGTTTGCTCGTACGTCCTCGCTCATGGTATTCATCATCTCACGTAACAACCCCGTGGCCTCGATGAAATGGCCCCCAGCATATAGCACTTCACATTCATGCTTTTGTTCGTGTGCATGGATGATTGCACGAAGAGAATCAATGATCCTGTTAAGATGTTCCTTTTCCTGGTTAGTTTTGATTTCAAGTTCATTGAAGGCTGTCCTCAAGTGATCAGCTTCCAGCTTGGCGGATTTACGTGTTGCATCGAGTAACTTGACGAGTTCTTTTTTCTCAGAATCCAAACGCTGGGCCGTTTCCTGTAACTCTTCCTCCACGTGAAGGGTATCGATACTCCGTTTGAGCATGGCATCTTTCCACTTGACACGTCTGACCTCCCATGCACGGAGATCAATCTACAACAATAATAAGCATGTCGATACCCTGGACATAGTTGTTTCCACACTTACATCGTCAACATAGCATTTGGGAAGGATATCAAAGAGACTGCAAAGTGTGATCGTCTTGCCTCCACCACTTGCAAGGTCATGGTTGGTTGACAAAGAAATAGACAGGATGGAGTCATCACCGTGCTTGATGATAGAACCGATTCTCCTATGTGTAGTAGTGTCCCAACACGAGATCGATCGATCCGAAGAGGTCACAATAAACTTGCCATTACTGGCCAAAGCAATACATCTCGGTCCACCACTACTATGGATTGACCATTGCGATAGAATAGTACCTGTGGAAACGTCCACACACTTGATGGTACCGTCATCGGCCGAAGCAAAGAGCTGCTTGTCATCCCTGGTCCACGCGAGAGATTGGTTGATATGTGAGGGAACGCAGATTGGTATATCGCTGAGGAGGCGGCCATCGTGCCCATTATATATTCGAACGGAATTGCGGTTCCACGTTGCAGTGGCAATACGCTCTCCGTTGGACGAAAACCTGACAGCGGCAGGTTCCTTTCTGTGCTGCAAAGGGCCAAGCAACCGCTTCCCGGTCGAGAGGGACCAAGTACAGACAGTTTTGTCGTTTGACCCGGTCGCGATTTTTTTGGAGTCAGGAGAAATATCCACCACGTAGACGCCCTTTGTATGTGCTGTGATTTCACGAACTTTTTCGTGGCTTTCTGCATCCCATAATGTCACCTGCCCACCGAACGACCCACTTACGAGCCACTTTCCATTCCGTGAAACTGCGATGCTGAAAACAGAAACTCCCGTGTCCATCGCCTCTCCCACCTCCTTTCCATCTTCTAGTCGCCATCATCGAATTTTCCCACCAAGGTCACTGTGCACAACGCTCTCTCCATCGACAAGGAATGCGACTGAGTTAATGAGATCTCGACAATCGATTTCAAACGTTTGCGCGCTCGAGGAGTGATCACCATTGATGAACGAGACTGTGCTGTTGTCGATTGACCCTTTAGTAGAAACCAGTCTTGCCATTTCACCTGGAACGAAAAAAAATACACACCTTTTCCAGCCCTTCGTGCCAGTCTAGAAAACATACCAATGAAACAAAAGAAAATCAGTGTGGGCCCAGTGATGGAAAGCTTTCGGTGCCTTTCCGAGGCACATCAACCTTTATTAACTAATGCTTTTTCCCACACAAGCAATTATGTTGTGCCTGGGCGCTCGTATGCTGATACCCCGTAAGCACTGGACGGCTGCCATCTTCATTGATCCACTCGATGTGTTAGAACGGATAATACAGCCAGATCAGAGCTTCCAGTTATCACAAACGTTAGGCGGGAACTAACACAGACATTCGACAGAACCTGAAGATTCTCCAGAATCTGATTGTCAAATCCGTGTATCCTTAGCTTGACCGGGGAGGAGGAACGAGAGTCGTCAAACTCGGCCTACAGATTCAGAACGAGGCAAAGGCTTGAGCTGCATTACTCTGGACGCGCCGAGTCAGGTGACCAGGATGATTTGCCTCGTACAAATAAGTGTCAATCTGAGGGTGCTAGATTCGCACGAATTATCATTTGCTTGGGCTATAGCTCACAAAGTCTTGGTGCTATGGAACGATTGAACTGTTGGAATGCCATTGTCAAATTCCATATAATGGTATGTTCTGACCATTAAAACACCTCACTAGGACGCCTTGGTCTGCCAGAGGCATACCCCACTGGCATGGTAGCGGTAGCATGGTAGGGGAAATTTGGCATTCGTGAGCTCCCTTCTTAAAGTAGCTCTCGTTGAGAGTAGAGTAACACGCAGTTATACTATGGGACAAGGGACCGTCATACTATTGTGTTGCAAGAATCGCCATCGTCATGAACCATGGATCGTCCTGAGTACTTAGCTTATGCTACATGGAAATAAACAAAGCAACCCGATAGTCTGCGAAGAGCGAGTACTCATATATGAATATTGAGGAGCCGTATTACCTCCAAAGTGGTGCGGTTCGACAGGGTTGGAGCTTTAGTGGCCGGCGTACCCTCTAGCATATCTTCTCACGGTCATCGAAATTAAGACCACTATTGGCATATTCAGGTATGGTAGTCCTCGTCACCCTGAATCCTGCCTGCTCGATCAAGGGATTTACAAGCCTCTGTGCAGCGCAAGACACAGTCGCACTGATCTCTTATTCATCACCCGCTTCGGGCAACTACAAAATGCACTACTGATTGTGCCTTGGTTGCGCATAGCGGGTTACACGAGCAAGTTGAAATCTTGGACTGTACCGTGCTCCAACGACTCATCGTTTGAAATTTCCAGAAGGCATAACGGACTGAGTTGACTGCCGATTCGCATCGCGCAAGCGACGATACCAGTGTACAACAGCGATACCGTACAGGAACCCCCGTACAGACTGGCCCGCCCTAATTTAACTCACTCATCCCCCCACCAGGGGGTATAAGTAGAATAGAATCCATAGAGGGTTATGTTTGAAAATTACGGTGTAGAACTTGGCAATACACGCGTAAAGTTGTTCGGGTGGTGGCGCTTTTACAATCATATGTAACATCGCTGCAAATTCGGAACCTTCGCGGCTTGGCTAGTCAACCGACCCGGACAAACTAAACTATCTAATAACAGATTCAACGCAGCGACTCCGTCTGGGGGGCGTCTGTCTCAGATCTGGGTAGAAAATGGACACGGCTCCAAAGTGTGGTACCTCTCTCTTATCACTTTGAACAGAATCGAAGCTAACTTCCAGACTCCCCATGATGCATAGCGGACCTGAAATGGCTTGGACTCTCGATCAAAGCTTAAGTGCCGTTATGTACAACGGGATCCATTAATAACGTGGCGCAAACGCCGTCTCTTTATCGTGATCGCACGTGTTGCGGAGGGGCACCAGCGCCAGTTCAAGTTGCGGTTTGAATGTGTCCGTGGACACTCAGGTTTGTAGTGCGCCCGATCCCCCCCCCGCCGCCCCCAGTCCCTGAAGGACAACACAAAGTGTTGTTCTTGTCATGCCTAACGATCTCGTAAACACGGCATGGGCCCCAGGATTGCTTGGTAAACGGTCTCCTTCCTGATTCTCACCGTGAAAATTGACTGCTTTGTGCAGGTCTCTGCATCTCGGTTTTGTGCGTGTAGCCACTGCGATCCCATTCCCGGGCTGACGATCACAGGATGTATGGAGTGACCCTGGGGCAAGCGGCACACTACGTATGGTTTTTCCCCAATGACCGCATCCTCACAAAGTCATTGGTGCGTCTAGTTCGGGTCACGTTTTATAATTCTGTATGTAACAATGCTATAGGTTCTTTTCGTTTTGTCAGTCGCTCTGGTTTAAATTACTTGCATGGCCACAACATGATTTTCCAGCATCGTGGATTTCGTTCATTTGGTTGGAATCACCCAATTCTACTGGGTTATGTTAGTACTGTGCCACCGAAGTGATGCAATAAGGTGTGAAACGGATCTAACATGGTAAGTGGAATCCCCAGTAAACTCTGTCCAAGTCATTTTAACCACGTTTATCAGGGGTGCATATGTGAGTATGCGACCTTGTTCCGGTATGACGCTTATCGATAACTACTTGCTAAGATCGCTGTCTCTATGAATGTGAGGTTTCATTGGTGTACGGAATCAGAGATGAGGACTTACTACAGGCCCAAAGTATGTGATTATATTCAGCGTACAATGGTTTGTATGATCACTGGTTGTATTCATTATGCTCAGCATACTTTTCTAGTTTCTACTGCCACCGGATTTGGATAAGTAGGTTTTTTTTGTTTTCCAGTCAAGCAGCGACGTTCCGACACTTGATAGTTAGCGGAAATAAACGAATCATTACTGGGGTTGTCGTAGGTCGCCTATCATTTTGACAGATATTCTTCTTACAGTGCACAGCTCCTCGTAGCGGTCTCACAACTTGGTGAGTAGATTCATTTCAATTGTTGACTGTCGTCATATTCTGTTAGGGCTCGGTACATGTTAGTATTACCGCTTTCCTCCTACTCCCACCGGTCACTGATACATCAGCCCACGTCAGGTGTCTCCGTCGTGTCGTGAGTACACTTCACCTGTAATTCTAAAAGAATCTTACCAGTTTTTTCACGCACAAGGATCAAGGACGGGACCATAAAGTTTCTTTATACTACTCCAGTAAGTAATAACTGGATACGGAGATAGTCTGAAGATTCTATGCTGCTAGCTTATTCCCATTGCTGCGGGTGTGAGCACTCTATGCGACATCATCATCACGTCCACTATTTTCAAGTACCTATGGAGGTCGGAGCTCCGGAGCAGCGTCAATACACAACGTTATCTTGTTATTGTTTCCATTAACATGGGTGCACTGACTTGGTATGTTCAGTGGCCTGCGCGAATAGTTTGGTAACTGTCTCTTTTTTTCTAGTCTGATATCTGTTACTGTTGGTGTGGTCGTACGTAGTGGCTCTATTCTCGTGGTGTTTGGTGTCGACTTGTATTGCAGTTCCTTGTTCAAGGGAATCACTATTGGGTCGGTGCACCAGCCGTAGTCCTCAGTCGATGTGAGTCATCTTGTCACGCCCGACAATGTGCTAGGCTCATGATGTATAGGCTACGTGAACTCGCTTCTTGCTGTGTAAGATCATCCACCGGCCGCGCAAGCACTTGCCGATGTTGACTCTGTTGTACCAGGTTGAACGCAAGGCGGAGGATTCGGGAACGCGAGCTGAGCCGGTTTTGCTCTGATATCGAATTGCCCACACTACCGACGATACACTGAGCTCGTCTATCCCTCCTTAAGACTTTTAACTATACTACACCCCTCGTTTAGTCGTACGCGCGCGGTTTGTAGGGTATGCGTGTTGAGCGTATAGATAACTTTTACCATAGGTGGCCGAGTTGAATATTTTAGCTCAAACATATATCATGCGCAGGCAACCACTCGAAGGAAGCATCCCGGCACACTTCTCGACAGGACAATATTCGTAGCAGGCACACGGGTCGACCGCCTGACCAACACGACTGGCAGGATCATGACGTCACGCCACATACGGGAGGTCACAGGACTCAAACTGACGTCACACGATTACAGATAGGTTTACCCATTTTCTATTTTAGAACGAACACTCTTCTTGTCAGCCTCCCCTCATTCAATGCTCGAACTCATCATCTACAGGTGTGAAGCGTTTTCTTGATGACTACGTCTGCCCGCCCATCATACGGCCGGAACTTTTCAAAAGGCAGTCCGAGTCTAACCGGGACCCTCGGATGCTCACAGGGGTTAGGCTACCGGCTTCTCGGCAATCATGTCCTTGCAGCATCTTCTCAGGCTGATTCTGGCTGGCCGCCCAATGGGCCACAGCTTCCTAGTTACGAGCGTTCTTACCTACACACCCGTTCCATCGCACGACGCACCGCTGTTCCTCATCGATACATACCCGCAGCGCCCATGGTGGTTGAGACCGCCCAGAGGAGAGGGTCCACTGCCGGATCGGACGCCGTCATACTAGTGCCGACAATCTACCCAGGTACGGTAACGTCGCATACACCCGCGGGACGACATCCGAGCGTCTTTATCGCCAGTGACACTTTTCTTCTCCCCTTTTCCCCCCTCCAAAAAAAAAACGACTCGCAGTACATATATGCCGGTAACGCTGCGAACGAACAGGCGGAACGTGATACGCACGACGACACGGAACGACACGAACGGACAGACGACTCGACAAAGCGCTAACCATGCTAGCCGCACTATCGTACATATCGTGCCCACGACACACTGTATGCGGTGTCGGATCCTCCGAGACACTCGACCGCTCGCTCACCGTAACCTGCGACGACGGTTCGTTTCGAGTGATACCGAGTCAATCATACATACAAAATGCTTCAAGCCCTGTGGATTTTGCGTTCGGCCCCTCCATCACTATGTTTCCAGCATAATCCTGGAAGGCATGTTTGAACCAACCAACGCACGCGTGCGCCATCGGCGACGCTCGTCACATCCATCGTATCATCTTAGGACTGATTCAGGTTTCCCGGATCTGATGCGCTGATAGGTACCTCTTTTCTTTTCATCACTGCAGACTTCCTTTGAATGCACACACCAATCCGCACGACTACAGTCACTTCATGTAGGTCCCTGTCTCCCTGTAGAATTCATCCTTGGAGTGCATTGAATTCAAGGTAAGACTAAAGCATTACTCACGTTCATCAGCAACGTATGGTCCGTCTACAGCTTGTTGTGGACCACTAGCCAAGTACCGCATGAACGCTTCGGGGTTCAACACACGTTTGCACCTCTCGGAGGGTGCAAGCGCAGCATTTATAGACAGATAATCTAGCACAAGTCTAACAGACACCTCTAGCCCCAAACAAACCAACATTGCCGTGATATACGGATATACGCTGCATACCCGCGAGCCATAGAAGTTTCACGGGCCTACCACTGTCTACGCATCGCCCATGATCCAGCGCTCCGAAGATCGGAACTGGTCGGAAGGCACACCAAGCTCGAGCATCTTGCAGAATGCGGCAGAGAAGCTAGAGGTGAATAAGGTGTGAATCGAAAACGAGAGGGCATTAGAAAATCAGGAACGTACTCCTTGAACCAAAGCGCTTCGTCGTCAGCATACGCCTTGGCCCATTTCTTGAAGCTCTTATCTTGGGTAAGAACGTAGTCCGTTCTGAAAATGACGATCAGTCGGTCTTTGATGAACCTGCGATACACACGTACGGCAACATCATGAGGGTTCGTGTCTTCTTGTCCTCGAGTTGCTTGGGACCTTTCCATTTCCTCCAAACCCACCTGCAGACCTCTCAGCCATGTACACAGAAGCGACATTTGGTAAGACTTACGTTTCATTGAAAAGCAATTTGAAGTACTCGTTCGAGAACGTAACTGGGGAGAAGGTCCACGGGCCCTCGAACCCAGACCTAACGCGACCTTGTGAGCATAGGTATTGGGCATGGGTTGTGATAATGCACTTGCCTCTCGGGGTGGCAACGGCCGACGGCATGGGCCCCGGAAAGGGCAACAATCTCCTGGTCATCAAAGCCCATGCGGTAAAAAATCTACAAGAATGATATGGTCAGATTGTGCCAAGAAACCAGACAACAACGGAAGGCTCACGTCCCGAAGGTGGGTTGCACCTTGGGATGCATCTGGGAGTCGGCCATCCGGAGTAGCATCCTTGGCGAACCCGTCGATACGTCCTGGTCTCCACGGGATTTTGGGGCCACCCATTTCCTGGACTGCGCAAACCCCAGCAAGGGTCCACATGTCGCCATAGGAAATCCAATCAAACTCCTTTTTGAGCTTCTCCATAAGTTCACGGGCTACGTGAAGCCCTGCATTGGCGCCATGCAGTGACTCGGGCTCAAAGCGCATTGTAGCATAGTTGCTAGTGATAATAAATAAGCACACGATGAGTTTAAAGGTGAATGGAACATGCCTTCCACCGCTGATAGAGTGCTTGTCGTACGTTCCGGAGGAGTGCCATGCGAGACGAAGCAACACAGGAGCAAATGAGCCATCTATCGAGGATTATGAGAGATCGCGATGGTGGGAAACGCGAATATCTACCGTCGTAATCGTCAGCCTCATCAATGATTTCACTGATACGCTTGTACACCTGGGCACAGTTCGGTTCAGCGGATCACGCAGCTTGGACCCTGAACAACACACCTTTTCATAGTCCGCTTTGGTGGGAATGAAGGGGGTGACCTGCTTGGTAGCAGCTTTGGCCACAGCAGGTTTGGAGTCGGAAAGCGGATTCAAAAAATAGTAAGCGACACCCCCAGCTGCGACCGCTCCTAGACCGACATAGAGACCGAAAGATGACTTTGGCGGGGGAGGAGTCTCAGTGGAGAACCGCCTGAACGAAGATCCTCTGAATTGAGCACCAGCTCTCCTGGTAGAAGCGGAGAAAAGAGCCCTGCCTACGGGGGCGCGTAAGGCGGAAGCGTAGGACATGAGTAGTGAATGGAGGAGAGAAGGAATTATTCGGGTTGTCTTGTCCATCCATGAGGACACAAATATTATATAATCTAATTGTGCGCCGATATGGCTAGCCGATTACGGCTTGCGTCAACCGAAGCGCCTACTTTGCGATGGACGAGTATTGTGCTTCGGCGTCACTTCTCCAAAGACGGGCGTCTATCAGGAGAGACTTGGTGCCAACTATATGCTTCATGAGGGACTGGGGATGGCTGGTCACCTTTTGGTGGCCGTAATTTACGACGCCGGGGCAGCACGGCAAATAAGCGTGCTGCGTGGTCGTCTGCCGTCGATTGACGCGAGCAAATAGAGACAAGCTCGATTGACCAATCATCTTTGTCGCAATCAGCTCAACGGCACCCCGGCTTGCTGACATCTCGACAGCTTCGAACTCCGCACTACTCCTCCTTAGCAGCTGGCACAACATACGATAGTCTAGCACTCCGCTCGGGAAGGATCCGTTGAGCGGCGAACCACCGCCTCTACGATGTCCGTCTATGTTGTGCTGCCGTACAACAGTTGGCCGGGTCACCGGGTCACCTGTGCCAACAGCAGCTCGGCGGATCGATGAGCAGCCGCCCATGCTCTACAAAAGTACCCGACCTCTTCTTCCTCCGCAATCGCACCGATATGGTGTCCAACAGCATATATCGCCTCGCATTGCCTGACTCGATGAATTTGGTGTGTCAAAGTACGGCACCTGCAGGGCCCCGAGCGTTGCACAGCCCCACGATAATTTACCCAGGGCACAAAGGCACATCCTACATTTATCTTACACCTACCAATGACTCATACTCTTGTCACTCTGACTGTTCTCTAGACCGAACACATCCTAAACAACTCATTTCCACCAGCAGGTTGCCACCGAACGCCATGGATCTTCTGTGACAGGCTCGGCGCGCTGACCTGGCCGCACCGAATTGGTTCTCTTGCCATCAGAACCGCCTTTGGCGCCAAATATTTTTCGTATTAATAAGCGTGGTCATCCTCCACATCTTCCCAGCGATCCTCTTCTCGTCCCACTCGCATCCTACATGGACCCCTACGGAAATCCTTATCCGTGGTACCAAACACCATACAACCCACACGTCTATCTCCCACCTCATTACAACAATGACCCCTACTATCAAAAGCCGTCTGGATGGCACTTCTGTAAGTTCCCGTCTCGCATCCCGTATTCACTCTTTTTTTGCGCTCACACATTGGCATGAATGTAGTCGATCGTGCGCAATCGAAGCCTCCCCACTTGAACCCCGCGCTAGCAGTAGACACGACACAGATCCGTTATGACCTTCGGAAGCCCACGCGTGATGGCATGATGCCCTCCACTCACCACCAGATTGCCTTCCAACCTGCCTTTGCCCAACCCACCTATGAGGTCCGCCTTATCTCCAAAGCCCTTCCCTGGGTTGTCGACATCCGTGTGTCCTCTGCGTCGGCAGTGACATGCAGCAACATCTTTGAAGGTCTGTACGCAATGCTCCAGGAGCCAATAGCAGACTCGGAGTGGGGCATCGTTGTGCACGACAAGTCAAAGAGGGAGGCGATTGAGAAGGCGGCAAAGGCGAGGCGTGAGAATGACAAGAATCCACGCTTAAAGAGGATCGACTGGTTGGGTGAGACTACCGCGTTCAAGGGGCTCGAACGTGACGAGGAGTTTGAGAAGAAGCGGTTGCTTCCCGGGACGCAGGGCTGTAAGGAGACTTGGCTGGTCAAATTTGGGAAACCGTAGGCTTTGCCTTGATGGATTCACACTAGAGCAGAGCTGCGGATGTTATTTTTTCTTCTGAGAAGAATCCAACTCACCTATGATGAATATCATGATCTCGTGATGAACTTTTGATGGGACAGTACTATATCATAGTGCCGTAATTTTTTTGGTAACTACGACGACATATGTAATATAATCACTTCACGACTCCCCGACCATCCCTGTAACGATACATGATTTTGGTGCTCTTGTCCTTCGATCTTGTCACATGATCAGTGATTCCTGAATTAGAACATGCTGCATTGTACATTCCGACTGCTTCCGGACCGGGTGCCCGCTCGTGGGTTGACCGATCGGCGTTTTCATCAGACTACACCACAAATCAATCAAGGATACTGCGCCCTCCCATATACCACATGCTTCCTGTGCCAATATTAAATAAGAAGTGCGTTCCCGGGTTCTAGACAATGTGACGGCGCTGATCACCGATCAATGGTCCCGAGTATGATGATGGCATAGCGACCCATAACTAGCCGTGGGGCGCCAAAGTGTGGTGATTGCATTGTGCTTTCTTTTTTTCTATCTTAGTCACTACCGAGAACCATCTGTTTTGCAAGCGGGGTGGCGGATGATCGATGATCGACATTATTTATAGCTCGCCATTGCAACGACACATGGAAAAGTGAGTGCAGAGTCTGGGTGTGAGTACAAAGACCATCGTGAGCCATGTGGATAACAGTGACACTTGGACACGCCGGCACTGGAAATGGGTCACTTTACCACAAGCAGACACATTTCGGTGCGCTTCCCTCCATCTCTTTTCTTGACCATGTTGGCCGGAAAGCGTCCATGGTCACGACATGGCGAGTCGCCGCACCCTGCTATTGAGAGGATGATAGTGACGTGGACCCAAGAGACGAGTGAAGACCATTTTTCATGCGTGAACGTCGACCAACCGGAAGTCAGATGGATTGAATTCGGCACAAGATAGCGTGCATTTAATAGTTTTTCCCGCTGACGGAAAACATATCATGGGCCTCGCTCACCGGAGGGGATTCGGTGTCGGCGTATAGCGGACCTGGGGAAGGCGGGGACACAATGAAAGTTTGGGAATCCGTTCCGTATGTCTCCCTCTGAGGAGATGGAACGTGGGTCATGTGCGGGAAACTGAAGGCCAGGGTCATTGTCTGGAATGCGTCCAATCACGAAAAGGTATCAAGATCAAAGGACACCAAAATTCGGTGTATGCATTCGATATCTCCTCGGATGGAACGACGCTGGTGACTGGATCGATTGGTAAGATGATCTGCGTCTAGTCTCTTTCAAGCACGGTCTCGTCGTGACTGGGGTCAAGTTTTTACCAAATAGACGCCTTACTACTACTGTTGCGTCCACCGACTCGGCGCGCTACTCGGACTCGACTTGGGTCTACGACTATTTGGATGGCCGTCTTCTCATCGATGTCGCTTGCCAAGACATCCGATGCTCCGACGTTGAGCAGACTCTCACCTGGGAAAATAACAGCCAACAACTCTTTGTCTTGTCGAAGCACGATGTCAATCTCGTCATCAGCTGCTTCGACGTGTCCACAGGGCTGACGTTCTCCAAGTGGCTCCATGATATCTTGCATTACACTGGCGAGCAACGGGATGTATATCGCCACCTCTGGCAACGGATGAGTCTCGTTCTGAGACTCTACGACGCACAAGCACATTGGAAAGGTCATCAGTGGGGCATGTCACGTGCGATGCATGGCACTTTTACCGAATCACGAGCTTGTGGCTATCCGGTCGCTTGGGCACATTCTCCCCTTCCGTTACATTGTGCGCATACCGGCATCAAAAGCGCGACACCTAACTCCGAGCTGTTCTCTTTCGCTTTGCCAGGTGCCCCATGAACAAAAACGCTTGCGCGTGGGAGCCGAAAAGATACGCACAGACGTGGAATGCACATGGCATCATACTAAAGTGGATGAGCGCTCAACGGTGCACATCTCTGCATTTCGCGTCTATCAGATGAAAGGATAGTGAAGCTATCCGAAGACTCCAGCAAGAACTTGACATAGTTCAACGTGCTGCCGATCGGAGGTTGAGCGGGCTCATAAAAATCATCAACTCTTTTCGTGTCGACCTTCGTGCAAGAAACCAAAGCTTAAATAATAGTATTGTCCCGCATACTCTCCGAGCTGTTACTCAAAATTCCGAGATTGAAGTACAAGGGCGGAGTGTTGACAAACAAACCGGCTGAAGGCGCCACCTCACCGAGCAGATTTGTAACGTGGGATTTAATTATTCCACGGATTCTGAGAGGTTACGATAGGTCTAGGCCCCACAGACTGAGAGCCTGTCAAGTATCCTGTTTCGCGCCGCCTGGACAAGGCCCGCTGGCCTCGGCCATCGGTACCCCGATTCATCCGATAGGTCCTATGGTTATTACCTCTCATGCCCACCTTCTAAATGTCGTCTTCGCTCAACGTCAGAGTGGATTCGTGTGCCTGGAAGGCTGGCCATATGGTGTGCAGGTACTGATTATTATTCAGCACCCGAAAACCAGGCACTAACATCAACTGAGCGCGCCGACTCCTACGGGGCAAACGATGCCGCGCGGCATTTTGGATTGACAAGCATTGAGGTTGCTTCTAGTAACATGAATTTACGTGACATTGGAACAGTCTGTTCCCTCAACGGAGGCGGTGCTGCTGGCAGTGTTTCTGACGTTGCGCATTATTTCCATAGGACAGGTCCGGCAGCCAATGATTGCCCTATCCCAGGGAAGAGGTGTCCCTTGATGATTTGTCTTCTTTTGTGTATATTTTCCACGGAGGCTTGACATGATTTGCCTCCTATTTGTCCTATTTGCTTGGCTTCCGGCTCGGGGAGAATTGAATTCGGGCATTCTTGAGGGTTCGTGATTCAACCAAGCGCTGGAACATATCTGACCACGATCCAGTTGATATACGACGAACTCCATTGAAGATAACCGCAGATTCAGCTTGTCGAAACATAGAGGGAGTAGGGATACTTCTGTGGAATGATCTCGGAATGAAGCATTTGGGGGCACGAGCCCGGCGGCTCGACGTCTACTGGTGGATAAAAATATTTTTGTGTCGGTCTTGTAAGATCCGTTCAGGGCGTAGCGCTTTTTTGCTTCACATAAAAGCTCACCGTTCCAGCAATGCTATCCTTTACCCACCTCTATTCCGCGACTCGTCGTCCGAGTGACGGGAATGATGCAGACAGAGAAGATCAATGTTCCCCCCGATGGGTAGGTTCTGATATTAACCTCAATCAGGTATCCTGAACGTGTTCATACTTTCTATATAGTTCGATATCCTCGACATTGGTTCCTACTGCCAACGTCAATAGGATAAACCAGTTCTGGCAGAAATATTCGAAGGAAGCAGATGACTATGATAGCAGCTTTCTTCGGATAAACGGGGACAGCCTAGAGGGTGTTCTGATTTTTGTGAGCTCTCGTGCTGACAATCTGCCCAGTCACATGGCTGATGTAGTTTCATGCTACAGGCGGGTCTTTTTTCTGCAGTTTCAGCGGCATTCCTTGTAGCTATGCAGGTTAACTTGAGTCCCGCTCCTACCGACACCACCAACGCTCTCTTGATGATGATTGTCCATTCTATTAACAACACAGCCTTTGCCGACCAGGACCTCGAACTTCCTTCGTGGAATGGTCCCAGCACTGCCATTCTATACAGCCAGGCACTGGGATACGCGGCCCTATCAGCCAGTCTGCTCGCCGCCCTGGGAGCTGTTTTAGCCAAGCAGTGGCTCAGTGATTTTACTCGACAGCGGAGCGGTACTCTGCAGGATCGTGGTCGTAGACGCCAACTGAAACTGGATGGTCTTAAGAAATGGCAATTCGAAGTCTTTATGGGGGCATTATCAACTCTCATACAGCTGGCGCTTTTACTGTTCAGCATCTCCCTTTCCATCAGCTTATGGGAGGTAAATCCTGGCGTAGCTTCGATGGTCAT
>JBBPKE010000654.1:0-14334 GCA_038089095.1 Tylopilus orsonianus | reverse complement strand
TGCCCAAAGACTCCAGTTTAGTCTTTGTGGCTTTCCAGCTGCAAAGTATAATTAGACTCCATTAGTCCTTGGTGGGCCTAGGCTTGCGCTGTATAGTGTGGCTGTCGGCTTCATTAAGACTAAACTTTCTTAGCCTACCCCCACCTCTCGCTTGACCCAGCATTAAAGGTCAGCTACAGCTGGACCTGAGGCTTATACAGGACCCCTTTTTCCGATACTTTTCTCTTGGGCACTTGCCCTCATTCTTTTATCGTAAAGTGGCCCAGATAGGGGCAAGAGAGACTAGGATACATTAGGGTCCTTGTGGCAGGTCTCCTCAAGCGGAGCTAAGGGACTGACTATCCCCCTGCACTACCTATTTTTCATTTTTTCGAAGGATCTTCGGATCAGGGGCTCGTGACCCCACTTGTGCTTGTTTTTTTACAATACACTACATAAAGGGTGCTAGGAAAGGCTATTGGCCTAGACCCACCAGGAGGGAACGCAGATCTCCTGGTCTAGAATACCAAATTGATTTTTACATAAAGGATGCTCCAGTGGCTAGAAAACCTTGAAAGGCACTACTGCCAAGAATTCGGGGATCATAAAGTTTGGCCAGAATACCTGGCATACCTCTGATACAAGAACCACACGGTAATCGGAGCTTACCCACAAGATAGTGTACTCACATTCCCTGAGTACTTAAAAGCAAAAGAGGAAACCCCAGAACCAGTAGCCGGACCCTCTATCAAACAAGAGGAGTTCTCTCCAGAAGGGTCGTTGGAGTTTGAAGATCTCATCCCAATGACAAACATTTATCAAGAGTTCGTCCCCTCAGATGAAGAAGAGAGAATGGGAGAAGCGCTCATACCACTCCCAGTCAAAATAGAAAGAAGTCCGACTCCTTAATTATCAGAACCAATTGACCTTCGGATCACAGATGACCAAAGGCCTCACCTCAGAACGCCGCCACTACACATACAAGAGTGGCTAAAACTTAAAGGGTTAGATTTGCAAGGTGTCCCACTCCTCAGCGATCAACCACTCAGGGACGGAACCACCCCTCTCCCCATCACCATCAGCAGAAAGTGTCGAAATGACGAACCCGGTGACTCAAGAGCAGATCTTAGAGTTACAAAGAGTGCTAAACGCGCTAACTACCCAACTCGCAGAAACAAAGGAAGAGATGAGGAGGGTGAAAGAGGACGCAGCCATAGCCTTGGCCGTGCAAAGTTTATTACCCATGCCAGCAGCGGCCAGACAAGGTCAGGGGCCAGCTATGCCCCGATTTACAAAGAAAGTAGAGATGGTTGTAGACCCCAGCCTCTTTAATGGACAAAGTAGTACCTTTGAGAATTGGTGGACAAGAATGGTAGTCTTTCTTAGACAAAATTTGGAAGTCTTCTTAACGGCAGAGCAAAAAGGCTACACAATTCTCACAAGGATCGGGGACATGAATAAACCCGAAATGTATTCAGCCCTGACCTGGGCACAAGTAAAGATAAAGGAACACTCCGTGCCTGATGAAAATGGGAGGCTCAACTGGCCTTCATTGGACGAATGGAATGGAGAGTTAAGGACCAGATTCTTATCTGGAAATCAACAAGACATAGTTCAAAAGAGATTAGAGAACTGTGTACAAGGAAGGAGCGAATATACCCAAACATTCCTAATAAGATTCACGGGTATATACGATATAACGTTAATCTCTGAAGAGATGGCAGCAGATCTGCTGGAAAAGAACGTCTCGGACGAAATAAGAAGACACCTGTTCATGAACAGGAAAAGGACGAGGGATTTTCAGGCCCTCAAAAAGAATATAATGGAAATAGGACAGGCTTTAGAAGCCTTCAATATGTCAAAGAAAGGGTCGATGAATACGTATGCGGCCCATGCAAAAGGTAATTGGGCTCCCACAAGACCAAAGAGGGACCCAAACGCAATGGATGTAGATGCAGTCGATATTGATGCTGCTTCTAGAAGGCCCACAGGATGTTTCAACTGTGGAGGAAAAGGACATCGCATTAAGGACTGCAAGAAACCAAGTTCTCAATGCAGAGAATGTAAATTCAGAATGGGAGGACACAGGTTCACCTGTTCAAAGTACAGACCTCGACCAGTACAAATGGGTCAGAAGAAGACTGTACGAGGAATGGATAACGATACTGGTGAAGGGAGTAGTTCGTCGAATGGAGACGCTAGAATTGTGTTTACGTCAGAGGGAAAAGGAAAGGTGCCGGAACAAGCAGCTGTCACCTGGAATGACGGTGACGATTTCAACCCTGCGGCCCTTGTTAGAGGCCTTGGCCCTACAGAGGCTTTATGGGCGCTCTACAATACCGTTTCCCTCATGACAGATAGAAAGGGAAAAGGCCGAGCTGCTTGAACCTTCTGGGAGTTCAAGTGGCATCACTGTGCCTATTAAAAGAAAGAGAAGGGAAGAAAGTATTTAAAGGTTCAAAGAGTACCAATAAATATTCAGTACTAGGAATGGACTATGGCGATGACCATAGTGAGCTAGATTGTACTACCGATTCAATGTCAGACTGTAGTTATTATACATGTGAAAGTAGTATAAAAATAGATAACATAGATAAAAAATTAGGTACTTCTTCGATACCTTGTACTATTTATGGTCACAGACAACTTCCCACTAGGGGAAGCGAAGGGGCAGCAGGATGGGATCTCTATGCTGCCAAAGATAAAGACATCCCCAAAGGAGAAAGAGCTCTAGTGGATATCAAAGTCCAGATCGCAATCCCAAAAGGATTCTATGGAAGAATCGCACCTAGATCTGGTCTAGCTGTAAAGAATGGAATCCAAATAGGAGCCAGAGTCATCGATTCCGATTATAGGGGAAACATAAAAGTTCTATTAATGAATACGGGAACTGAAGACTTTAAACTCAAAAGGGGCCTCCGATGTGCCCAATTGATCATTGAAAAGATCTGTACTACGCCCTTGGAACAGGTAGAGAGTCTAGATGAAACCAGAAGGGGTGAGAAAGGGTTTGGAAGTACAGGTTGTAGCGCAATGAAAAGCGATAGTCCTTCCCAAAGTAATAATAGAACCACCGAGACCGGGTCCCAAAATGGGCTCGCTGCATGGGAATACAGGCTTAATTCGGTCAAAAAGAATAACGAGATGGAGTTCCCAGACCATCTATGCATACGAAACGTAAGACAGAAAAAAGAACTCTGTCTAGAAGTAAACGTAGCACCGGTAACTCAAAAGTTACAAATGAGAAAGGTCAAAGTGCTCCTAGATAGTGGAGCCAATGGACTATTCATAGACCGAACATGGGCAAGGCAAAATAGAATTCCAGTCATGGAATTAGCAAGACCTGTTCAGGTCTATAATGTAGACGGAACAAAGAATTCAGCAGGAGATATTACTCATCAAGCTGAATTGATAATGGATTTTGAAGGACATAGAGAAAAGATTACGACAGAAGTAACTGACCTAGGAAAAAATGAATTTATCCTAGGATATACATGGTTAGAAAAGCACAACCCAGAAATAGATTGGACCATGGGAAACGTCAAAATGCACTGATGCCCTAGATCCTGTTACCTATTAAGGGATCAAATGGTTTTCATGAGAACCCTGCTCCAACAAGAAATGGAAAACCTGGATATAATGCTGCCGGTAATCAAAGCTCTAGAAAAGCCAAAGAAAATGGAAAGAGAAAAGACTGTGGAAGAATTAGTCCCACAATAATATCTGCATGAATTCTACGACGTATTCTCCAAAAAGTCGTCAGAAAGAATGCCTAAAGAAAAGCCATGGGATCACTGCATAAAATTAAAAGAAGGATTCGTTCCTAAAAAGGCTAAAGTCTACCATATGTCACCAGAAGAAAGAGCTGAGGTAGACTCATTCATCGATGAACAATTAAAGAAAGGATACATTCGACCATTGAAGTCCCCACAAATGTCTCCGGTATTCTTTGTACCAAAGAAAGATGGAAAGAAGCGAATGGTACAAGATTATCGATATTTAAATGAATAGACAGAAAAGAATAGCTACCCCTTACTGTTAATATCGGATCTAATAGATCGGTTGAAGGGATCAAAGCTATTCACAAAGATGGACCTAAGATGGGGATACAACAATATCCGAATGAAAAAGGGCAATGAATGGAAAGCAGCTTTCACAACGCATAGGGGAAGTTTCGAACCCCTAGTAATGTTCTTTGGCCAATTAAACTCACCGGCCACATTCCAAACAATGATGAACGATATCTTTTATGACATGAACACGGTCATTATTGTTTATATGGATAATCTTCTAATATTCACAAAGACAGAAGATCAGAAAGAACATGATAAAGTTGTCAAAGAGGTTTCACGAAGATTAAAAGAAAATGACCTATTCATAAAACCAGAGAAATGTGTCTTCTCGACAAAAAGAGTAGAAATGCTTGGAATGATTGTAACACCCGAAGGCGTCTACATGTCAGAAGACAAAATAAAAGGAATAATGGACTGGCCCATACCAACCAATGTAAAAGGAGTACGAGGCTTCCTAGGGCTAGCAAACTTCTATCGAAGATTTGGAAAAGATTTCGCACAGTTAGCAAGACCCTTAAACGACTTAACAAAGAAAGATTGATCCTTTGAATGGACACAAAAAGAACAAAATGCTTTCGAACAATTAAAGCGAATGTTCACAACGGCTCCGGTAATGAGATATCTGGATGAAGACCTTCCATTCAGGGTAGAATGTGACACCTCTGATTACACAACAGGGGCAGTCTTATCACAAGAAATCGAAGGGAAATGGTATCCGGTAGCATTTGCATCAAATTCAATGACACCAGAACAGCAAAATTATCCAATAGCAGATAAAGAAATGCTAGCAATAATAAATGCTTTAGAGCAATGGCGCCATCATCTTGAAGGTGCAAACAACGAATTTGAAATTTGGACAGATCATCATAACCTCCAATATTTCATAAAGGGACAAGATTTGAACTGACGACAAGCACGATGGGTACAATATCTATCATGGTTCAATTTTAAGTTAGTAAAGAAAGCAGGCACCTCAATGGGAAAAGCAGATGCCTTATCAAGAAGGGAGGATCATGCGAAAGACATCAAAAATGACAATAAAGGCATAACGATGATTACCCCCGAAATGATCAGGAGAATGCAACCTACCTATGTGGGAACAGCCGAAGAAGATCTTCTGGATGAGATCAAACATGCACAGGGATCTCCAGAAGAATTAAAAAGAATGAAAGGAAAAATATATGTTCCAGAAAAGGGAATGCTAAGGCAAAAAGTAATTGAGTTGTACCATGACTCAACCTTAGTGGGTCATGGCGGCTTTGAGAAGATGATAGAGTTAACAAGCTGCTATTACCAATGGGACGGTATGAGTACCCAAATAAGGGATTATTGCGCACGATGCGATAGATGTGCAAGAATGAAGCCGACTAATCAGAAGCCGGCAGGAAAGATAATGCTGCTTCAAGCCGCACAAGGACTGTGGGAAGATATATCTGTAGACTTCGTAACAGATCTACCAAGAAGCAATGGGTACGACACCATCTTGGTAGTAGTTAACAGATTCTCGAAAGAAATCGAGATAATCCCCACAACAAAGAACATAATGGTGTTAGGAACGGCAAAACTATACAGAGATAACGTATGGAAGCATCATGGACTTCCAAAAATAATCATTAGTGATAGAGGTCCCCAATTTGCATCAACAGTAATGACAGATCTCTGTAAAATGTTAAAGATAACCCTGTGGTTATCTACCACATATCATCTCCAAACGGATGGTCAAATGGAAAGAGTTAATAGGGAGATTCAGCAGTATTTACGACTATTCACTGCTGAAGCACAAGGAAAATGGACAGAATGGATTGCGCTGGCGCAATTTAATCATAATATCAGAGAACATTCCGCCACAAAAGAAATTCCCTTTAACATAACAAAAACGTTTATACCAAGAATGGGGATAGAACCAAAAGGAGAGAAAGCACCGGCAGCACGATAGTTTGCTGATGAACTATCTGGTACCTTAGACAAGGTTAGAGCACACCTTGAAAAGGCTCAGGCCAAGATGACGGCCTGGGGAAGTAGCCGGAGATCAGAGATTCAATTTTCGATCAGAGAGAAAGTTTGGCTCTCCACTTCAAATTTAAAGCTACGCAGCTCTGGACGGCTGTGTTCAAAGTTAAATGAATGATGGCTTGGCCCTTACGAAATTATCGCCAAAGCAGGAGATAATGCAGTCAAGTTAAAGTTACCAAAGTACATGCGCATTCATGATGTAGTGAACGTAAGCCGCATAAAGCCAATTAAAGAAATGCTTCCCGGGCAACTGATGGTACAGCCACACCCGGTAGAAGTTAATGACGAAGGAGAAGAAGAATGGGAAGTCGAAGCAGTCTTAAATGCTTGACTTAAAGGCTGAGGATTACAATTCCTCATAAAATGGAAAGGGTACTCAAATGAAGAAAATACCTGGGAACCACAGAAGAACTTGTTGCATGCTCAACAAGCTATCGACGAGTTTTACAAAAAGAACCCTGGTGCACCAAGGCGCCTACAAATGATTAATGTGTCCTTTGAGGACTTAGGGTTTCGACCCTATGAAAACTTTATGGAATGCCCCCTTAAAGAAGGACGATTCAAGAATCATCTGGAATCTGATTCCTAGGAGGGGGGTAATGAAACGAAAGTCACATGATTAGCATGTGATCCTGAGAATGTTTCATATCATGTGATCACCAACTTACATGATCAACAACAACGAAAACGACTAAGTCCTTGAGCTCAAGTCATTGCTCAGAGTTAGTGCAGGCAATATGCCCATAAGGGGATAAGCAGCGATGAGGCCATTAATTACCGTGCTGTGCATGCTTCTTTTCTGATCGCCGCTAATACGGCTTCTTATTTTAATTACTGTTCTTCCATCAGAATGTTCTGATGTCGGTTGCTGTAGCGGACAAGCCACCAGGCTGGGCGTATGCATCACCAGCCACCCATATGCCACCATAGTGGACTTAGCCAGGGCCATTAGCCTGCGGACTACTAGGACTTAGCATACATCCCAATATCCAAGACTGGGGTCTTGGAGGGCTATTGCAGAGCTACTTATATGGCCGGCACATATGCACGGACCATGCTATGCTACCCTAACTAGGCAGGTACCCTGGTACACTGGGCCCTATCTACATGTATCTTTATGTAATATGTCCATCGTCATCAGCGCGGCTACTCCGCGGTGTCGGCCATTGCCATGTGTGCGCCTATGCACTACAGTTGCCATGCAACCTTTATTCTTATTAAACCTTGTTACAGAGCAGTATCAGTAAGCGACTGGTAGGGTACTCTCTGTTGTAGTATATAGAGACTTGAATGCAACGCCCAAAGACTCCAGTTTAGTCTTTGTGGCTTTCCAGCTGCAAAGTATAATTAGACTCCATTAGTCCTTGGTGGGGCTAGGCTTGTGCTGTATAGTGTGGCTGTCGGCTTCATCTGGTACCTTTATCCAAGTTTGGGATAATTTGGAAAAGGCTCATGCCAAGATGATAGCATGGGGAGGTAGCTGGAGGTTGGATATTGAATATTCAATCGGAGACAAAGTTTGGCTCTCTACCTCACACCTTGATTTGTGATGATCTGGTTGCTTATCTTCAAAGCTTATGGAAAGGTTTATTGGACCTTATGAAATAACCAATATCATAGATTCAAACGCTGTGCATTTGAAATTACCAAGCTCCATGTGCATTCATCTGGTTGTGAACATAAGTCGCATCAAACCTTATAAAGAAAGACTCCCAGGACAACCTGTCGTCACTCCTGGACCTTCCAATGTGGATGATGAAGGACAAGAGGAATGGGAAATTGAGAAAATAGTTAATTCTTGCTTCAGGGGCAATGGGCTCCAGTTTTTAGTCCACTGGAAAGGATATAGCAATGAGGAATGTACTTGGAAACCTCAAAGCAATTTGTCAAAGGCACAGGCTGCCATAGATGAATTTTACAAAGTGAACCTGATGGCCCTGCATTATCTTAAATTAATCAATGCAAAGTTTGAGAACTTGGGTTTCTGCCCATATGAAAACCTCACTGAATGTCTTCCTCCTCTTATTGGTCATCTGAAATCCAAACCCTAGAAGGGGGGTAGTGTTGAAAATGCCATATTTTTACCTTCACAACAGTGTTACTTTTTCATGTCACATGACCTATGGCTGTGCTAGATCACATAACTCATCATGTGACTTGAGGCTATGCCTCTTACTCATCAAAGGCTGTGTCGTGGCTGTGCTATGACAACATAATGACATCATGGTCTAGACTGGTCTAGCCTTACACATATTTCTCTTATCTTTCATTTTCGTGGCACTTCTCTTCTTTATGATGGAACCCTTTGACACATAGCTTTAATTACCACTTCAGAAGTGCACACCATTGGTTAAAGATAGCAGAGCCCCTGTTAGAGAGCAGTATTGCCTTTTTATGGTATAGTAGTCAGTAGATAAGGACATGGTCCATGCATCACATGTAGTAGTATATAAGTGCTGTCAATCAAGGCTCAAAGACTCCAGTTTAGTCTTTGTGGCATTCCAGCTACAAACCTCTCAGCTCTTAAAGTTAGTTCTTGATGTAGGCCTAGGCTTGTGCAGTATTGTGCAGCTGTCAGCTTCATGATCTGATACTTGAAGCCAACAGTCCTCACTATACAGCGAAGAACCTAGGCCCACACTAAGAGCTAACTTAAGAGTTGAGAATGAGGCTGGAATGCCACAAAGACTAAACTGGAGTCTTTGGGCATTGCATTGACAGATTATATACTATACAAACCAGTGCATGGACCAGCTTAGGGCTGGTGTGGGAATCTACCCTATATCTATATAAGTCTATAGTAATAGAATATTCCAGAAGGTTCTACGATGGTAATTAAATACATGTGTAAGACTAGACCAGTTTAGACCATGATGTCATTATGATGTCATAGCACAGCCACAACACAGCCTTTGATGAATAAGAGGCACAGCCTCAAGTCACATGATAAGTCACATAATCTAGCACAGCCATAGGTCATGTGACATGAAAAAGTAACACCGTTCTAAAGGTAAAAATACAGTGTTTTCAACACTACTCCCCTCCTAGGGTTCAGATTCCAGATGACCAATCAGAGGAGGCAGACATTCTGTGAGGTTTTTGTAAGGGCAGAAGCCCAAGTCTTCAAACTTTGCATTGATTAATTTAAGATGACATGGGGCTATCAGGTTTGCTTTGTAAAATTCATCTATGGCAGCCTGTGCCTTTGACAAATTGCTTTGGGGTTCCCAAGTTCATTCCTCATTGCTGTATCCTTTCCAGTGGACTAAAAACTGGAGCCCATTGCCCCTGAGGCGAGAATTAACTATTTTCTCAACCTCCTATTCCTTTTGTCCTTTGTCATTCACATTGGACAGTCCAGGAGTGATGACAGGTTGTCCTGGGAGACGTTCTTTATATGGTTTAATGCAACTTACATTCACAACTGGGTGAATGTGCATGGAGCTTGGTAACTTTAAACACACAGCATTTGAATCTATGATATTGGTTATTTCATAAGGTCCGATAAACCTTTCCGTAAGCTTTGAAGATAAGTGACCAGATCATCACAAATCAAGGTGTGAGATGGAGAGCCAAACTTTGTCTCTGATCAAATATTCAATATCCAACCTCCGGCTACCTCCCCATGCTGTCATCTTGGCATGAGCCTTTCCCAAATTATCCTGAACTTGGATAAAGGTACCAGAAAACTCTTTTGCAAATTCCTGCACTGCGGAACTCTTTGTTATTCTTGGCTCTATGCCCATTCTTGGCATATAAGACTTTGTTATGTTGAAAGGGGACTTGCCTGTTGACGAATGTATTCTGTTGTTATAATTGAATTGAGCTAGGCTCAGCCATTCAGCCCAATCTTTCTGCTTTTTAGCAGTGAACAATTGGAGATATTGTTGTAGGTCCTGATTGACTCATTCTATTTGGCCATCTGTTTGTGGGTGGAAGGCTGTTGACAACTTTGGTTTAATCTGTAGCATCGAGCACAGATCTTTCATTAACTGCGAAGCGAATTGAGATCCATGATCACTGACTATGGAATCTGGAAGTCCGTGATGCTTCCAAACGTGATCTCGATACAATCTCACTGTTTTGAGACTTGTGACTGTTTTGTTGGTGGGAATAAACACCACCTCTTTGGAGAATTGATCAACAACTACCAGAATTGAATTGAATCCTTTACTCTTCAGCAGATCTGTAATGAAATCTGCAATAATTTTCTTCCATGGTCCACTAGGGACTGGCAATGGCTTTAGAGATCCAGCAGGAAGCTGATTCATAGGTTTCATCCGAGCACATCTATCACATCAGGAACAATAATCTTTGATTTGGGATCTCATCCCTTCCCATTTATAGAATCAGCTAGCCAATTCCATTGTTTTATCAGATCCACCATGTCCTGCAAGAGTGGAATCATGATATAAGGAGATGATTTTCTGATGTAACCCTTCTTCATCAGGTACATAAATTTTCTCATCCATTAACTTTAATTCCTCTGGGGATCCTTGTGCTTTCTTTACTTCATCAAGAAGGTCTTCTTTGGCTGTTCCTACATAGGTAGGTTGCATTTGTTGAACTTTACTTTCTGGGATCATAATAACCCCTTTATTATTATTTTCTATCCCAATGGCATGGTTTTCTCTTCTAGAGAGGGTATCGGGCTTTCCCATTGAGGTTCCTGCCTTTTTAACCAATAGGAAATCAAATTGTGAGAGATATTGTGCCCAGTGCGCTTGTCTCCTATTGAGATCCTGTCCTTTCATGAAGTATTGAAGATTTGAATGGTCTGTTCAAATCTCAAACTGATGCTTTGCACCTTCAAGGTGGTGTCGCCATTGTTCCAATGTGTTAATAATGGCCAGTATCTCTTTATCAGCAATTGGGTAGTTTCACTGTTCTGTAGTCATTGAATTTGAGGAATAGGCAACTGGGTGCCATTTTCCATCGATTTCTTGCAATAGGACTGCTGTGGTTGCGAAATCAGATGCATCACACTCTAATCTATAGGGCATATCTTCATCTGGATATGTCATTACCAGGGCTGTTGTGAATGCTTTCTTTAGCATATCAAATGCTTGCTGTCTTTGATCTGTCCACTCAAAAGGAACGTTTTTCTTTGTGAGGTCATTCAATGGCCTTGCAATGATTGCAAAATCTTTAACAAATTGCCTATAAAAGTTTGCTAGTCCAAGGAAACCTCGGATGCCTTTAACTGTTTTTGGAACCAGCCAATTCATAATTCCTTTGATCTTATCTTCTGCCATGAAGACATCTTCTGGGGTAACAATCATCCCTAGCATCTCAACTTTTTCAACAGAATATACACATTTCTCTGGTTTGACAAAGAGATCATGTTCTTTGAGTCTTTTCAACACTTCCATGACAACTGCATCATGTTCTGCCTGATCCTTTGTTTTTGTAAAGATTAAAAGGTCATCCATATAGACAATAACACAAGCATGCATATCATAGAAGATATTGTTCATCATTGTTTGGAAAGTTGCAGGTGAGTTCAACTGCCCAAAGAACATTACTAATGGTTCAAAACTCCCTCAGTGAGTTGTGAATGCAGCTTTCCATTCATCACCTTCTTTCATGCGAATATTATTGTAGCCCCAGTGAAGATCCATCTTCATGAACAACTTCGAACCCTTAAGGCAATCAATCAAATCTGAGATCAGCAGCAATGGGTAGTTGTTTTTGACTGTCCATTCATTAAGGTATCAGTAGTCCTGTACCATATGCTTTTTTCCGTCTTTCTTTGGAACAAAAAAGACAGGTGATGTCATTGGTGACTTGGAAGGTCGAATGTATCCTTTTTGAAGTTGTTCTTCTATGAAACTATCAACTTCGGCCTGTTCTTCCGGAGACATTGGGTATACTTTCGCCTTTTTTGGTCGAAATCCTTCTTTTAATTGGATACAATGATCCCATGGTTTCTTTAATGGCATTCTCTCAGAGGAGCCCTTTGAGAATACTGAGTAATATTCATGGAGATACTGTGAAGGTACCAGCTCATCCACAGTTGTTTCTCATTTAATGTTGGTCTCTAATGCTTTGATCTTTGGATAAACAACCTGGGCATTATCTATTTCCTTATTCAGTAAGGATCTCATAAAACATGTTCGTTTTCGTAGGAGGTAACAAGAATGTGGGCATTGATGGAGGTGTACTTCCCCTGTTTGCCAATCAATGGAGGGGTTGTGCTTTTCTAACCATGTATATCCTAGGATAAAGTCATTCTTCCCAAGATCAGTTACTTTGGTGATAATTCACTCTCAATGTCCTTCATAGTCCATAATTAATTCAGCAGTATGAGTAATGTTTCCTGCTGAATTCTTTGTTCCATCAATGTTAAAAATGGATATTTCTCTTTCTAATTGTTGTTGTAGAGCACAAGGCTCTAGCCTGGGTGTATGCAAACACCAGGCGTCCCATCGCCACCGTAGTGAACTTATGTCAGGACCATCACCAGCGGGTACTAGGACTGAACATCCCAATATGCTAGATCTGGGGGATCTAGCAGGGCAATTGGTAGGCTACTTATAGTACGTCTACATGTGCACGGACCAGCTCTACCAATGTAGTAACTACCCTATCAGGTAAGGACCTCGGGACACTGGGTCCTATCAGTACGTATCTTTATGTAATATGTCCTTCGTCATCCGCGCGGCTACTCCGCGGCGTCGGCCGTTGCCGTGTGTGCGACCATGCGCTACAGTTGTAGTGGAATATTGTGGCTTTTTGCCCATGTTTTATCAATAAACATGCCATTAGCGCTGCTATCCAGTAGGGCATTGACTTGGCACATGTTTCCTTTTTCGGTTGGTGGAGTGATGGATACCATTAAGGTTAGCTCCCACTGATGTTTTATGTTCCTAACCCAGACTTGATCTGGAATATCAAGGGGGTCATGGTCATTTTCTTCTTTTTTTGTTTTTATTTTGACTGAATTAAGCCTGCATTCCCATGCAGCGAGCCCATGAGGGGTCCCAGTCTCGGTTATAGTGGTACATTGAATTCTGGTACTGCCAAATCCCTTCTCACCCCTTCTGGTATCTCTTAAATTGTCAACTTTCTCCAGGGGTTGGGTACTGATTTGTTCAATGATCAGTTGTGCTATCCTATCGCCAACTGATACACTAAAGTCCTCATTACTATGATTAAATAAAAGAACAAAGATGTTTCCTTGATAGTCCAAGTCAATAACACCAGCTCCAACTTCAATTGATTTCTTGGAAGCAAGCCCAGATCAGGATGCAAGCCTTTCATAGAAACCATTAGGAATCGCAACTTGTATTGCAGTGTCAACAAGTGCTTTTCCCCCCTTGGGTATGACTGCATCAACTGCAGTGTACATGTTGAAACCCACAGCTCCATCTGTGCTACGTACAGGTATGCATCCATTAGCACCTACTACTTTATAGGGGATCCCTTTTTTATCATTTACTATGTTTTCAATATTATACTTACTATAGGCATCACTATAGTCCGTAACAAGCCCCTTTAGGGCATCAAAACGATTCTCAAAATAATTACCTCTGGCCTTCTGAGGTTCCGGATTTCTCAGTTGGCTCACCCTTTTCCCTTCTTCTCTAGTGCTAATATGTCTTTTAGAGCAGCAAGGGCCTGCTCTGGGTTTAGGCCTCTGACCAAGGCGGCAATGTCAAGCTGCTGCTTGTCATCCCAAGCAACTGCCACTCTTTCTGGCACTTGAGACAGGCCAGCTGTTGGTTCAAATTCCTTCACATCACCGCTATTCATTGCTCATACAGTTTTCTTTCACTTTGAACAATTGGCATAGTGGCCTCCTTGTCTGAATTTGCATTCAGAGCATTGCGTGGATGGCTTGTGGCAGTCCTTTATCATGTGGCCTTTAGTACCACAGTTAAAACATCCCTGAGGATGTTTTCACCTTGTATCGATGGCATCGACGTCCATAGCATTGGGGTCTCTGCCTTTTCCTTTATAGGCATTATTGGAGAATGTGCCTCCCTCTCTTTTCTTGGCCTTCGTCATCTTGAAGGCTTCCAGGGCTTGTCCTATGATGATGATATTGTCCCTTAGCATATTGTAGCTTTGGGACCTTTTGCCTGATAAGAATAGTTGCATTCTAATGTCCTCTGCAACATTTTCTTCCAAACATTTGACTGTTACAATTTACACTTCATCGTACACTTATTTCCTTTTTCGGCGATGACTCCCACACAGTTACACTTCCATTCCACTTGCTCGTCATCGCCATTCCTCCCTCATTTACGGTCCGTTCCGCTTCCTA
>JBBPKE010000652.1:0-14360 GCA_038089095.1 Tylopilus orsonianus | reverse complement strand
CTTCGTCTTGTTTTCTTCATCGAACCCAGGCGTGTACATCGTTGCAGGGAAGAATATATGCGTAGTAATATCGTACAGGAGGCCCTCTGAACGAAGGCATTCAGCTAGCGCTAAAATCCAGAAGTCATCTTAAACATTTAATCGAAAATACGTAAACACCCCCAAAGCTTACCTCTCAATGCATGTTTTGCGGGAGAGTACGAAGTATAACCCAGAAAAGACATGAATCCGAGCGTCGACGAGACAAGTATAATTTTGCCCTTCTGTTCCCTCTTCGCCATTTCTTTCATAGCTGCCTAAATGTGTGTTAAAAATGAAACAAAATGAAACAAAATGTCAATTTACCCATGCAGTCCAAGCTTGTACCCAATAACCATCTCTCATTCCGCCTTCCAGATCTGTCTCGTCCATTTCTACCAGAAACATGGGTTTGACAGAACCCGCACAACAAATAACGGCATCTGGAAATTTGTTATGAGCCGTAGCCGCAGTCGCCAAGGCCTCAGTTGATGCTGAAGCGGTAGTGAGAGAAAAGGAGAACACCCGAAACGATTGCTCAGGGGATATACGAAGCGCCTGTGTAGGTGGTGCAGCCACGTGCCAAGCACCGAATTACGCAGGTCCGTGACGGAGAAAGCGAGGGAAAGAACGGCTAGCGCAAGATAAAATAGATTACGGACTGTGCCCATCTCGAGCTCGTTCAGGGCATCATCTAGCTTGCTCTGTGTTCGAGCAACAATGGAAAGGTTTGCACCCTTCTTTGCGAGGACTTTTGCGAGCGCTAGTCCAAGGCCTTGACTTCCACCTGTAATGTAGACATGCTAGCATCAGAATGTCAGTAACAGGAAGAAGACAGAAAGACGAAGAGAGGGAGCTCTGCGGATTCGGCCCCAGACTGTAAATGCACCTTGCCCTTTGGATCCCACTTTCTCTTGCCGAGTCCAAAGAACATGGAGGAAATCAAGACGAGAAAAATGGCAAGGAGTGTCTTGGCAAGATTGGGCCACTCGAGGAATGACGTGATACTCACTTTTCAATGTTTTAGGGTTTTTATCTGGTCCCTTCGCTGCGCCAAGTAATCGAAGAGAATCACACATCCCGAAACGCCGCCGCCTCTCAACGGTATCTCAAACTCAACTCGCGGCTAGATATTGACAGACGAACTGCCAGATGGCATAAAGATCACACGAATTAATAAAGTTCACTACACATAGCCGCCAATATTCCCTGACACCGATCCCAGATCCAACGACTGGATATCGAACACAGAGGTTTTAGTGAGTGTGAACCTGCGTAGGCTTCCTTTGAAACCGAACCCCCTAGCAGCCTACCGAGCCCTGCACCCTCGCACCCACAGGTGTGCGTAAAAGCATTTTTCCTCAGACCAACCACCTTTGAAGGATTGCTTTAGTGATTTAAGTAGGACTGAACTTACTCAGTTGCTATTTGAATAGCGGGAAATATTAATGAATGTAAGGACTAGGTACTTGTCAGTGGGCAGTTCTATAGCATGTATCAAATGCATACCTCAGCCAGAACGAAGAAACAACTGAGGGTGCTGCAAGAAAACAGTAGGCAGTATTAAAGGAATGTGGAACCGAACTACACTAGCGAATCCGGTACATAGCGAAAGACCAGAAGTTGCATAGTAGAAATGGAAGCTGGAATATATGGAGACTATACCATATTCAACAAATATCACAAGGACTCAAAAGGCAGAGTGTTTCACTTTTAATGTCGCCACGGGCCGAATACACATATATATCTGGGTTGTTGGCCCGTTGCGGTGTGCCACCCGGACTTTCAATATTCAAAGTAAAGTGCCCAGATAAATAAGTACTTAGATGGAATAAGTCTTGAATGGGGGTTTTCAGTCACATGACTATGGGAATCCGCTCTGCTCCCAAATTTTTCATGGGATTTACCAGACTAGGCGGCTACAATCTCCAGCAGTTGAGACATGTCTGCTGCGAAACAGCAGGGGGAGCCCAGATCATCTGTCCATTGATAAGCCCCGACACAATTGATGTCTCTTCCTCATCCCTTTCGATTGCCCTAGGTTACGCCAGCTAGTCCATCGCTCACTGGTACATCTAAACCACAAGACGCTTGGATCTGAGACTCACGCACACGCGCACCGAACCTCGAAACATGAATGGAAATTACCCCAGGTCGCCAGGCCTGATAGCCTCGACATACACCCAAAGAAAAATAGCTCTACAAAAGGTCCGTGACAGAGAGGTGTACGAAATCCATGGCATGCCGTGCGTCACTCACTCCTGCATAGTTTGTCATTAGAAGATGAGTTGTAACCTCGATGTAAGCCATGAGCACTCGCCCATGGTGACATGTTGATCGGCAGGTTTGAGTTTGACGCGGTACGCCGTGTGATGTCTCGGTAAGGGTTAACTGGGCTGCATGCAGGCCATGGGAAGAACGGCACTCGGACGTATGGGAGAGACAGGGGGTCGCAACACCTGTCGGTGCAGTCCAATCATGCATGAAGACAGCCATGTATGCGTACGTTTGAGCCTGCAGCTCTCGGCAAGGAAACATATAACAATGGTGCGGCAATGAATGCTAATGATCTTCCGATGGAGTGTGTCCTTACTGAGAGGTGCGGCCTCTGACATTGACGCAGGGCGCACGAGGCTGACCACTTCACTATTCTGATTCACACTTATCGCATTCACCCTGGTCCAGATGATCTACTTCACCAGGGACTTTATTTCACCATATCTGGGCGTGCGATCGAGCGATCACGGGTATGTCTCGTGCTTTGTCTTGCCAGTGGGTATATGGCTGCAGAATTCTACAAACTGCATGCAACGGCGTCAGGTTTTCAATACCTATTGTGTGTCCAGTATCCACCATTTGTTCACCTTTGTATGCAAGCACAGCAATGAGGATTATCTTGATTCTAAGCGGATAGTAAGTAGCACACATATATAGCACGTGTCCATGAGTACGAGTCAGGGTCCGACATCAGATGGAGCAGAGAAAATCGTCTACATTGATTACGCTGTCTGTACATGAATTGACGCATTGCCATATTATTCCCTTCTGCTTCATCCAGTATTTATTTGCAACACTATACTCGTTGCACTGCATGATAGGGCATATGATAGGGGCTCGTCAATACCAAAAACGAATAAGTAGACATTCAAATGGAACAAGAATGGGCGACATGTATAGCAATATTTTGTTACATGACTGCACCCCGTTACGAGACCATCATATCCTGCACCTTGTCCCACTTCGCGAGGATTTCTGTCTGATCTATCCCCTCGAATGACAATATCGCCAAGAAATGTTCGGCAGCCTTGTCATAGTTCCAAGACCCCATCGCGGCATCAGCGAGTTTCTCCAGCTTCTCCGCACAGCGACGTTGAAATTCTATTTGCAGTCTTCAGAACGTGTTAGCTAGTCCAGCTCAAAGGGCAGCGTACCCAGTTTCCACTGTGCTCGTTCCTCCTGTCCGCTCTCGTCCGCTTTTAGCTCGCCCTCCATTAGTTTCAAATACATGATTGCTTCCTTCACCCGACCATCCCCCGCCAGCGTGTCGCAAATGGCACGGTAGACACTGAACCTCGGAACCTTGAACTGAACCGGAAAGAACTCAGTGTCCAGCCCTGCGGTGTCACTGAAACTAAACCTTGATCGCAGCGTGCAATGCCTGTAGTGCTGAGGCACGAATCATTATCGTGTGTATCCATTTGAGTAGTGCATTGTCCGGGTTGGAAGGTCCGATCGATAGGATCATGGAGTAAGCGGTAATTGCCTCGTCCTGTTTGTCAACCTTCAGTGCCTCGTCACCAATCATTTCAAGCCTTGATGCACATCGGTTTGTGAAGTCTAGTGTGAAGGAATCAGTGCTGCCTCCATAAGCGTGATATTGGGAGAATTTCACCAGCAAGCCAATCCGTGAGTAGCTTGCTGGTATTGATCTGCTCCATCAGCATATTCGGGATCTGGAGAAGAGACTGAGCAGCATCCACTGTGTGACCCTGTGAATAGAGCGCTTCACAGCGATGTCTTTGCTCGACGATCTGGATGACCATTTCTACAAGAGGTGCGGTAACTCCATTATCCCTCTCCTGCACGGATTCGGCGAGACGCGCGCGGAGTTCTTCGATAATGCTCTCATATTGCGCCGCTGTACGTACATATAAATGAAATGCAGGCCCAGCTAACAGTGGACGCACTGAGATGCTCGGTCTGCGCATGAGGTGGCCTGACCACCTCGCTATGATCAGCCTTTCCGCCCCTCCCTCGCGATCCCCTCTCGGGTGATATCTGTGGCAGTCAACAACGTTGGGTGTTGATCAAATGGCTAAATTTTGTCGCGATAACATTCACCTTGTGAACATAAGCCCGGGGGAAGACGTCAGAGAGTCTCCAAATGGTGATCGCGTTGCCCCCGGTGACTGCAAGATCATAGTCCGCTGAGACAGCGATAAAACTGATACTTGTCGTACCCTCGACGACAGACCAGATTCGCTCGTATGTCGCAGCGTCCCAGAAAGAGACCTCATAACTGGTGGAGGCTGCGATGAATGGACCTCTGCTCTCCAGAGCAGTTTTTCCATAAATATGGAGATCCGAGAGCTTTTCGGTGAACACGTCGAGACAGCTGATTGTACCGGTGTTAGATAATACGAAGAGCCGTGTGCCATCACTTGTCCAAGTGAGGGAGTTGTTGTAAGTGGTCCTGGCCGTAAACGAAACATCGTGGAGGCGACGGGCATTTCGAGTACTGTATATCCGAACGGACTCGCAGCTGTGAGTGGCAGTGGCTATGAGATGCCCATTCGGCGAAAACTTGACGGCAGTCACATAGTGGCCGTGTTGCAAGCGGTCGAGTTCTGGCTCGCCAGTGGAGAGCGACCAGACACCGAGATGAGAGTCATCTGATCCACTAGCAATTATCGTCCCATCGGGCGAGACATCCACTGCACGCACAAGGCTGTCGTGTGCTTTGAACTCAGTTGCTTTTGCGTGACCGTCCGCGTTCCAGACCCTAATAAAGCCATCGTCGGACCCGCTCACAATCCACCTTCCATCGGGGGATACTGCGACTGCGCATACACAGTTCCCCGCCTTCATGGGTGGCCCTACGTGTTTTCCATCGTCCACCCGCCACTGTCGAATGTTCCCTGTGCTATCTCCGCTCACAATGTGCTTTCCATCAGCGAAGAACGCGACTGATTTAATTGACGTTGGACAAACGATTTCGATTTTACTGTCTCTGCCAGTGGGGAGATCATTCTGGCTTGACTCTTGGTCCTTGTCAGCATCCTTCTCCGATTGCTTTTATCTGCTACTCACCATTTTCTAACTGCTGGCTTGTTCTCGACGACATACTAAGAACGGTATAGATTAATGGAAAGGGGGGTGCGTATCTGCCGAACCCTTGTCCCTCGTTTTATATACCACCTGGGATGGTCCCCATACAATATGTTAGGGGTACAGTTATCAATGACGCATACCATGCGTTTGCAAAAGGAGTCTGTGAAGTCATGCGAAGCATCTTTTGGTCATATACGACAAATCTCGACCACTCATTGATACCACCGCTCCCGCAACCCCTTCCTGCGCACCATCGGCTTCGTCACCGCGATCGCCACGGCCAACCCGGCCACGGTCAACACCAGCTGCACCTTGTTAAAGTTTTCAGACAAGACGTCGAATGTGCCCGACGCCGCGACGCGCGTCAAGAACACATCCGTGCCCACCATGAGCACCAACGACGTGGACTCGAGCAGTGATGGTGCAGTAACAATCTGACGCACATCGGCCACCTGTACAGTCCCCAGCGGGGTCAGGGAAACATCACTGACATCAGCACACGCGCGCGTACCTCGTAATAGTGCGATAAGACGAGCCGCCCGTCGTCCGGCAGCACCGGTTCGTATTGGATGAGTGTCTCCTCCACTTCTTCACTCGTCTGTTTTCGCTTCGGTCGACGCGGGTTCAAGAGACGACGGGGGATAGAATGGATGCTATTTTTCCGACTCGAGACTGCACGGGACAGGGCGTGAGGATCATGTTAGGTATGCAGTTGCTCAATAATAACGCACTTATGATGTCTTTGGTGGAGACGCCGAACTTTGTCGTCGTCGTTGCGAGGCAAGTAACACCGTGTGGGATCACAAACGCTTGTTCATACACCGAAAACTCGGTGGTCTTGTTCGAATACGAGGTAATATCTGAACTATGAGTAGCCACATACTCGTTAGTGTCGAGGTTGAGCAATGTATGCCAGTGTACACGCACCTCGAGATTTTATCGTCGGGTCCATACCCTTCATACATCTCCACCGAAACAATCCGATAGCCCTTTGCGCTACCCACCTCGGTCCCATCGTCATAATACGTATATACCAGCCAGTTTTCATCGAGTGTGGCCAGGATATCACATTTCCCGTCTGTGAGTGGCAACGAGACGTGATATAACACGGTCCCCTTGACAGTGTCAATCACATACAGACCACAGGGGGGTAAAGATGGCGAAGAAGCGCGCGTCGGTGCTGACATCACCACGCTCAAGTGGGGGTTGAGATACTTGTACAGTGTGCTCCTGTCCCCCTTGACCCTCCCTACGCTCGCCACCTCACGACCCCTGTGAGCACTCTTGGTGATCGAGACCACCTCTTCGTCCTCACCAAAGGACACACCCCAGGTCGGGAATGCAACATGGAAGAATGAGAGCTCATCATTAAGCCCCAGCTGATGGCCAAGGACTTGGGTACCAGCTCGCAGTGCAAGGTGGATTTGCGGTGCCAGGGACGCGAGAGAGGCACGCGTGGTAGGGGTATCAGGATAAAGTTGAACCTCGTCGCAGTCAGACAAGGTATGCCCCACAAATCAAAATTAGACTGACCTGCAGGAACTCGTCCAGCATCCCAATGGTATCCTTGCCATCTGGCAAAAGAAATACATCTATCAATGGCCCGGCGATCGCATCCACGCCTTCCAGCGCGGTGATCCATCTACCATTAACACCTTTCACATTGTCGCGGGAACGGTCGATGTCGTGTTCTGTTGATGTAACAATCCGAATGTCCTCTCCCGTCAAAGGATCAAAGTGAAAGATGACGGTATCCACCAGGGTCTATCCAGATGTCGAGTCAAGGGACGACCAGCGCGACGAGAAAAGGGGCACGCACATTGTCAGCCACACGCTGCGTGACCAATGCGATTCCTTCGCGTCCCTCAGAAACTCCATCTCCCATCTCAGTTCCATGTACTACGAACGCTTTTACGGGCACGACTCTCCCACCGACCTTGTTTGCCCATCCGAGTCCGAGGATTCGACTCCACACGATCGCACCTGTCGAGGTATCCAATGCAAAGAGCTTCCCGTGCGACGTGGATGCGACGAGTATTTGACGAAAAGAAAATGGATCGCGGACAAGTGTTGCAGCTACGGCAGGGGAATGATTAGGGACGAAGTAGGGCGCCGTCGACACGGACGGGGCAGACGAAGTTAGGGAGATGGGAGACGATGGGGAAGCGTATGATCCAGTGACAAATCGCACAGCAAATTGAATTATGTAATGAGGCAGATTCTGAAGACGAAAGTATTGAGGAAAGGGTCGACGATGTCATTTTATGTGATAACTCAAGCGTACCTTAGTGTCCCCAATTTGTCGGTAAATCTTATTCCAGAAGCTCTCGCTCTGACCACCGATACCTACCCCAGCGATTCCATCTCCTCCCGCAGGCGGGAGCTCGACAATGGTAGCAGTTTGTACAGTTGCAAGCGATTCCTCGCGTACCCACTGAAGCACATGGCGATCCCAAAGCTGGAGAGATCCCGTTGAAGTGACAAGAAGGAGCTTGGGAGAAGTCTCGCTCGTGGAGATGACGGAAGAAGGGGAGAACGCAACCTACACAATGACGGTCGATAAGGGACATGAGGACAAACGGAACACACACATGTCTAATGATTCCATGTTCGTCAGTTTCAAAGGGGAATGGGTAACCCGTCATCTGGCCCGTACCATCCTCCAGGTCTGCCTCGAAAGTTTGATGAATTGCTTGCTGTATTCGATTAGCTACTTTTGGCTGCGTTCAAGAGCAACAAACATAACTCACGTTGCGAACGCTGGACCAGCCCACTTTGCCTATATGAGGCTTCCCAGCGCCATTCAGTGCACCCACGAAGTGAGACCCAGAGGTGGACGCGGATGACGTCTGCACACGTTCCACTCGGTATACAGCCATCTCCCGTCGAGATGATGACTCACCACATCACCAAAGTCCCATACAACTTTTACAGGCGACCCACAGGTTTCGTAAGCAAGGACTTCTGCGGTACCATTGTCCTGGAAAGCCATGAATAGCCCATTGTAGGATAGGTCGACGTCTTGGATGCGCTTGTACGACACATTTGGAATAGTAAGAACTTTGCCCTTGAGATATGGAGAGAGCGGCGCTGAGAATATGGATAGAGGGGCGTCCGATCCGGTCGAGGAAGGGGAAAGCCAAACCAGAGAGGGACCAAAACCATCAGTGTTCGTGTCAAGATGTGTCCCACTCCGCGACGGGCCCAATAACAGAAAATCAGCCAGCGCATTCACTATGCTGGCGGGTATATTCACGCTAGCAATGACTTCGCCAGTCGCGAAATCGAGCGTCGTGACATGCAGCGTGTACGATTTCACAGATTTGGCGAAGCCGACAACATAAACCGTCGACGTAAGGGTATCGGGATAGATGTGAGTGTACATCACGAGGGAACTGGGCAAGTAGACGTCGGAAAAGGATTGGTTGCGCACTTGTTTACTCACCCCTGGTCTGGCGACCTCCATTGCCACGTCGTTTCTCCAGTAGTCGAATGGATGCAGCGAACGGTGTCCCCATTTGTGAGGACCACTGCCTGGTCTCCGAACTCAGCGCGGACTATCGTCAACGCGATTCCAAGAGTGGGTGGATCGTGTTTTTTGCCTTCCACAGGGTTATGCAGTCGTTGTTCATGAAGGAGATGGCCAGTCGACACCTCATAGACACGCAGAGTCGACCCTGAAGGCCCAGAGAGTGTGTATACACCTGGGGTGGGATGAGCTCGAGCTGGAAACGTGAACAGTGGGGACACACTGTTGCCATGCGCTTTGAACCCCATGATGGCATCTTGGGCATCGTGTATGCTTCTCCATACTGCAAGAACCAAGTTCACGGTTGCTGACACAAAAAACGAAACCGAGCCGACCTATGCTTCCGTCGGTAGCATTGAGGGCTGCCAGCACGCCGTTGCCGGTCGCGGTGAGCAGGACATCATCGTGGAACGTGGGTTTGGTGAGCGGCGAGGTGTAGAGGGGGATGCCAATGAGCTTGGTGTGCCAGTCGACGACGCCAACCTCGGATTCATGGATAGCCCGTGCGGCGAGAGCGCATACAGACAGGGAGAGCAGACAGCGTCGCAGCCGCATAGCGAGCGTTGAGAAAGGACAGAGCGCGCGAATTTCCACATTGAGCAATAACCACGATGGCATACGATCCCGACAAGTGGATAGACCAGCTCATGGCCTGCCAGCATCTCCCAGAGCCAGACATGAAGGTCCTTTGCGACACCGTCCGGTGCATTCTCATGGAGGAATCCAACATCCAGCCCGTCTCATCCCCGGTCACGATATGCGGCGACATCCACGGCCAGTTCTGGGACCTCCTCGAGCTGCTCAGAAAAGGCGGCATGGTCCCCGAGACCAGCTACATTTTCATGGCACGTACGTATCGCTTTCCGTGAAGCGCCCGACACTAAGCCGCCCTCTTCTATCCGGTGGTTGTCCGACACGCATTCAGGGCGATTTCGTGGATCGGGGTCATTACAGTCTTGAGACAGTATCTCTACTATTAGCCTTCAAAGCAAGGTAAGCAGTTCTTGTTCGGCCCACTGTCTCTCATTCCCGTCCAGATACCCAGACAAGGTCACGCTCCTTCGAGGAAACCATGAGAGTCGACAAATAACACAAGTTTACGGATTTTATGGTCCATATTCCCCTCTCACTTTGATGCAACAGCCAATTGACCTACCCTAGACGAATGCCAGCAAAAGTATGGTAGTGCCGCCGTTTGGAAAGCTTGTTGTAACGTCTTTGATTATCTAAATCTCGCCGCCGTAAGTGGCTCCTCTATGCATGACTCGACGGACCTATCCACCTGTACCAAACTGGGTAGATAATCGACGGAGAGACACTTTGCGTGCACGGCGGACTCTCGCCCGATATACGCACCCTAGATCAGATACGAGTCTTGTCGCGTGCTCAGGAGATCCCTCACGAGGGTGCCTTTTGCGGTTTGTCATTGTTACTATGTCTATCTGCTTGTCCTTTACATGTCTCACCGTAGATCTTATGTGGTCAGACCCAGAAGACATTGATACATGGGCTGTCAGTCCACGCGGTGCTGGCTGGCTTTTTGGCGGGAACGTCACCCGGGAGGTACATATATCGCTTCTTTTTTCAGCATTTCCTCACCAAGCTCAACTCTGACCATGATAGTTCAACCACACGAATGACCTGACCCTCATAGCCCGCGCTCACCAGCTTGTTCAAGAAGGTTATAAATATATGTTTGATGAAGCGCTCGTCACGGTCTGGAGCGCGCCTAATTATTGTTATCGGTGTGGGAACATGGCAAGCATTCTAACCATTAGAGGGAGGGGAAACAGTGATGGCGGTTTGGGTAACGGCGAGGGCAGCACCGAGGGTGTAAACGGCGGGGAAGTAGGGAGATATTTCACGGTCTTTGGTGCTGCGGAGGAGAATGAGCGGGACAAAGGGATGCAGACGAGGAAATTGGTGCGTATTTGCGCCGCATTCTTGTTCAATTTTTTTTGTAGCGCAGCGTTGCTGACTTACTCTGCCTGTTGTCTACTTCCCAGGGTACCATGCAGTATTTTGTATGATAGGCACAACACGGATTTAACTATCGACTAAGGACATCGCTGATCACTTTAAGGTTGACGCGGTTTGACTCGCTGGTGCAAACTAATGTCAGCAGTCAGGCTTTCCTAGAATGCACAGGCCTCCTTAGCTTAACTTTGAGGAGCGCCGCTTCAGAAAGCAGTGATCTGGTACGTTTGCTAGGCGGGGAATGAGAGCAAAAGTCAAACTATACTTATCCCACTGTTTTCACCGTTTGGAATAGAAATTGTGATGTGAGTACTCATAGCATTTTAACCTGAAATACCAATCTATGTTGGTATACGTTACAAATTCGCCAAAGCAAGTCGTGGCGCAGTGTATCTGGTCACACCGCCCCGAATGTGTGTCGTCTTAGGCTATGTGCGACAGTAGAACTCTCCACAAACCCGTTCTTCACCTCATTACAATCCAGCAGAGATGACTAGTATGTGAGCTCTCTTTTTTTTTTGCAACCAAACTCCTTTTGAACATTCAGGGTGCCTCACTGCCGGACCAAGATAGACTGCCTAGCGAGCATGGCAATATAATTTTGTCCAAAAAACTGCCGTGACAATCCTTGATGTGACCATTTATGACCCATTCGTTAGGTGCGCGGGAATCGACGACGCCCTAGGAGGGACAGCACTACGAAGCCACTACCCGTGGATTCGTGCCTCTATACTCACCGGCTTGCTACAAATTCACCGAAACGCAAGAGTCTATGATGACGTTCCTGGCCATCGCCGACTTTGGCCTCTATAGTCTTAAAGTGCGAACATTTGACCGATAGACCAATTTAGATGTGTTACCGCATCAGTGTCACTTTAGATAATAATAGAACAAAGATGTATTCTCTGGGTATTCGTACCAACCCCGTCAGCACCCCCCTATTGCTGCGCTTCGCTCGCTGACAGTACTCCTACAATTCGTCCTGCATGATGGTCAATCGGTAAACACCGCGCCACGAATGACTTGCGGCGCCTTCGTTGGAAACAAATTCGTCCGGCTTCTCCCGCTCCACCTCATCGACTGCAAATCATCGAAGCAACTCGAAAAGGGAACGACGGGGAACTGCGTTGAAATCAAGGTAACAACTAAAAAGCTTGCGAAGCGTTGTAACCCGGAAAATACGTTCCGGTAGTGATTGATCTATGAGAACCTATGAGAAATACGTGAAGAGAGTGCTAAATGCGCGCCTTTCATGGGATGGGTGATTGAGAATGATTGAACCGCGGTATTTGTCCATCTCAGAGAACCTAATAAGCTATTCACTTCAGCTGCTAGGACAATAGGGTGGGTTATGGTGACATCTCCCGAACGATAACTACACCATGAAGGTCAATGCGGGCCAACAGATGCGACGCTCACTCACTCCAGCCCTCTTTGCGAGAGAAGCTCTAAATGTCTGACATCTTGAAACCAATAATCCACATTAATTCGGCGGTTACACCGAACCATTACATCCCAATATTCCTGGTCGGCATATACAGGCTCGAGCATTCGGTTTCCGATGGAACGGTGGCCGTCCTCACGCGAGCAGAGCCTCCCAAGGTTCGGAAGCACTTCAATTAAGTCATTGCATGGATATAGCTCAAGCAATTTTCTGAGAGGCTGTTCTATCTATGCGTTCAATTTACGGTCATCAACTTAACACACTACTCCCAATCTGCGGAGCCTACCCTAGTGGATGCTGGTCATCCCCTTTCCCTCTGGTACAAAGATCACGTCCTCCAAAATTTCTTGCGCTGTTCCGGCCTCCGTTGCGTACAGGATCAAGATCCTGTGGTCCGAGGTCTCATCCTCGCCGCCCTCTGTGACATCTGAAGGTTCATCGTAGTACGGAGCGGCAACTGGCATCTTGGCGCTACCAACTCGGAGAACCAAATGCCAGGCCGAAGATGGACGTTTTTTTCCCACAATCGAGCTTGCTTGGGACCCAAGTCGCATTGAATTTTGACCTTCGGCCAATATCACCAGTCCATTGAATTGTGTCGTGCTACCACTTCAAGGTTCGGATTGCAGTACACTTGCTCGTAATCCATAGGTTTTTTAGCGGACAGACGGGCGTTTACGTTTATGCATCCCCCCCCCCCCGGCAAAATCTCCAGGAAACGCATATTTCTCATAATGCATGACTTCTTAGTGCTCCCAATCGTATGCATTATGAGCAAGTGCACTATAGCATATGTATTGGATATCAAACCTTCTTACCCATCTCGCCTCCTTCAATTTCGCTACTCTCTAGTTATTGGGATGGAAATTTTCGTGAGTACTCGTGGCGATATTTCTAACCCCAAACACTAATAAAACTACCGATTATCAAAGTGGAGAGAAACATGATAATGGTGATTTTGTTTCCTGAAATGAAGCGCACGTTCTACTAGGCTCCACTCGACATTGAGTTGCCCGAAAACTTGCGGCGTTCTATCCCCATGGGTGACGCATGTGACATTACGCGACTTCTGATCCCCCGGCTACTAGATAATCCTTTTGGGACGTTGTAGAGTTCAGCAGCATATAAGGGAGGGCAAGCTTCCCCTTCGGAGCAGCTTTCCTCGGGTGTTCTATCTCCTTTGTACGACAGTATGCAACTCTTTCATGTTTTCCTCGCCCTCGCTCTCTCTGCAGTTTCTGCTTTGGGACAAACTGTCGGCATCAACTCTCCATCAAACGGAAGCACGGTCAGCCCTGGCTCTAGTTACACCGTCCAGCTCTCGTTTCCAGTAGGTCTCTCTTCATCCTCTACCATGTCGTCGAACCACATGCATCATGAAAGATCTATATCGAGAACGACCAGTGGTTCTGTCTCGCCATCGGTCTCCTCAGCTGCCCTGAATCTGGGTGCCCCGCAGCCGGACCAAGCGAGGGCCTCGGACCCATTCTCGCATCTGCTCCCTATAATGCAGCACCAAACCAGATTGGCAACTACGTGCAGAACATTACTGTGACGATCCCCAACACGACTGCTATAGGCACAGCAAGCCTCAACGTCGCCGGATTTGCCGTTGCTGGAGTAAGTCGTCCTTCCGAGCGGTTCCTACGATGCACACCACGTTCCAGCGGACGCTGACATGTCATTTTTTGCTAGTACTCCTACCAGCCTAGTTTGCACTATGCCAACGTGACGTTGTACGTGGATTAGGTGGAACACATTCTACAGTACCATGTTCGTTCTTGCATATGGTTGTTTACTTGTTCCTGGTCTCTCGGGATAGTTTGTGATTTTGGTGGGATAAACTAAGGGTTTTATCGTCTCAGCGAAAGAACGATCTTCACGAGGTGCTCAATGTGAATCAGCACGCTTGGAACGCAAGAAAGACACAAAGATATTGCGCGCTGATCAGTGTTTCGGTTGCCCAGAGGGGCTCTTCAGCGTCATATCACACTCAAAGACCACATTATCCACTTGAAATCGAACCTGACAACAAAAAATCACCGACGCTTTGATTTATAC
>JBBPKE010000651.1:0-14371 GCA_038089095.1 Tylopilus orsonianus | reverse complement strand
GTACGTTTGTGTTGCTAAGATAATCGACAATATTGTCGATCACCTGTTGGGCTGTTTGTGAGCCCCCTGCGTTGTCGGCATATATGTAACCAGCGCGTAGGGAAGGGAAAGAGGCGCGGACTTTGGCAATGTCGAGGCTACCCATCATTCGTGTTCACTAGAAGGGGGAACTCGAAGTGGTTTAACATGAGTCCTACGTATTTTTATGTCGAAGACATTCCACACGATGGTCATCTGACAGATAAGAATCTGCGACCCTCGGAATATAGGAAAATACATGATAATCACACACTGAAATGCCAAGGAACTACAGGACTAGGCGGTTCTGTGTGAGGTTATGATTTCCCTGATGATGCACGCTGGGTACATGGCTTTCAAGTGTGTCAGTGTAGGAGCAGTGTAATGGGGGTGGCGTTGCAAGAACTTGGCCTGAACAACCCATAAAAGGAAGGTGAGTTGTACCCACGATTATGAGGGTGAAAGGTCTCGCACGGACTTGCCACCGAGTGGACATTCGCACCCTCAAGGCCTCGCTATTGTTCTTACTTACTCGACACGACTCTCTCCACTGTTTACGTATTCTACGTATTGTTTTAGTGCGCCTCGAGCTCCCACGAATGCTCCAACTCTACTTCAAGTAATTCGGGGCCATAGAGGTTACGTAAGCATGAGTGATTACCGCCGGTCGAAGTTGATCTAGTAGGTGAACCATCTCCGCTATGCAGCCGGCGTGCGACCGTACTGCTTGTTAAAATATTGACCAGCGCGCTTTAGCTTTCCATATACGGTAATCGTTACATAAGCTTAGAGCGTACACTTTGCTGCAGTCTCTTGGTTTATTTCCTCAGTAGCTTGACATCTACTGAGGGTAAGCTCTATTTTCATAGGCATTTACTACTGTACTAACTATCATAGATTTCATAGGTAGTACTCTTAATATCAGTAGCTTGACATCTACTGAGGATTTCATAGCATCCATTTTAACACTGCTAACGCAGAAGGGTTTGATACTTGCGTCTGTAAGTGCCTTGGATCACAAGAGTTCACCTTACACTATGCACTTTCACTCAAGCTGCGAATCAGCACGGAGGAGCAGCGTGAGGCGCTCGTTCCTTCGAACAACGTAACGCATTCATTAAGGCGGCGGTGTTCCATGGACGAAGGAGAAGCTTGCACTGCATGATAATAAGCCTCCGGCCAAATTTTTATTCGTCGGCGCCCGTTGTATTCCATGCGTTGCGAGGTCGGTGGATAGGCTGGCACGCCATGTCCTCAACCTCAACCATTCTCCCCACGGGACAAGCGTCTGAGAACGATGGCCATACTATTCCATACAAGAAGGGCCTCAGATTTTGGCTGATTCTGGCCTCGATCTGTACATGTCTATTTCTCTCTGCGCTCGAGCTCACCTCTATCTCCACTGCGCTTCCTACCATTTCCAATTCTCTGCACGCATCTCAGTTTGCCTGGGTTGGATCCGCTTATTCTCTTGCTTCGACTGCATTCCTCCCGATGAGCGGCGGCCTGCCACTCTGTTAATAATAGGTCTCTTTGCGCTCGGAAGCGGGATTTGCGGTGGTGCAAATAGTATGAGTATGCTCATCGCCGGCAGGATCATTCAAGGTCTCGGTGGAGGCGGCGTCCAGTCTCTCACGGGGATTATCCTAGGTGATATTGTCACCCTGCAAGAGCGCGGTGTCTATACTGGTTTATACGGACTGTGAGAACTGGTCTATGGTATAGTCTAGGGGGTTATACTGAGACTCTTTCTCTAGCACTTGGTGTCTTGCTTCGTGGATCGGTCCTGTCGTAGGGGGGAGCCTTGCGGCAAAGTGACAGTGGCGTCGGATTTTTTGTGAGTGCCTTTACCTTGTTTAAACTTTTCAGGATACCAAGATATGCGCAAGATCTCAATCTTCCAGTCTGTTTTCTCGCCTGTATGTTGGTCATTTGCTTTTTGGATCTACCGGTTCCTCAGGGAAGCTACCGAGACAAGCTTATGCGGATGGATTGGCTGTAAGATTGAAAGTAATAGTCCCACAAATACGATCTCGTTTACAGGTGTTTTGTTGACAGAGGCAATTTCCTGATCATCTCAAGTACCGTCGCATGTACGATAGGGCTGACGTGAGGTGGTATCTCCGCGCCATGGGATTCGATCTTGGTACTCATCCCGTTAATCCTTGGCTTCTTTGGCCTGGGGATCTTCATTGCTTACGAGGCCACCCTTGCAACACATCCACTTGTACGTGCATTTCTACATACATTTACTGAAATTGAGTCTGACCTCGCCTGGAACTAGGTGCCATTTTCCATAATAACCAACTTGACGAGTTTCAATGGGTAAGCGGTATAGTCGATGATCGTCGCGTCTCGCTATGACTCACGCGGATTAGATATTTGCAGACATTTTTCTCCACTGCAATCACTATAGCAGTCATCTGTAAGCTTGTTGGATGCAACTGCTAAATCTACATGACGCAATAACCTTCACTTTTTAGATTTCAGTCCAGTTTACTTCCAGGCCTGCAAGGGTGTATCTCCAGCCACATCCGGCATATACTCGCTCGCATTTGCATCATTTGCGCCTGCCCTCATCCTCACAGGGCTATCAGTTAATATCACTGGACGATATCGACCACAAACATGGATAGCCTGGATCCTCACCACCATGATTTTTGGTTTGATAAGTACAATCACTGCAACAGACACTCTTGGGAAAACAATTGGCTACTTGGTGCTGCTCGGATTGGGCACGGGGTGCGCCGTGAGGTCAATCAACCTTTTCTCTGTCTGATGTAATCCGTCGCAGCGTGCTGAACGCGACGCCACTGTATCCTATTCAAGCGCCACTACCAGTCACGCAGAGTGCGCCTGCAATCGCATTCATGTGGTTCCTCCGCTCGTTCGCCTCTGTGAGCATCTGGATTTCTCTTGTTAATAGTGATGGCCTTCAGAACGGCTTGACTTGTTGTAGGTGTGGGGTATCACCATCGGAAGCGCCATCCTCCAAAATGAACTTGCAAAGAAACTTTTTGCGTCGTACATCCAATCCATCCCACAAGGGACTGTCATCATTTATGCGCTCATCCCAGAGCTGTCAATGCTACCCCCCGAGGCTCGGTCCGAATCCGAAGTGGCTTTTGCAAGTAGTCTCGCGGTATTGTGGCGCATCCTTGTTATTATTAGTGGCCTGGGGTTCTTAGCATCGCTACTCATGAGAGGGCTCCCGCTACATAATACGCTGGACGCGGATTGGGCGCCCGGAAATGGGGAACAGGATCATGCAATGCGAAAGCGTACTGACTCGGACAGTGCATGGCGAGCGGGTGCTGCACTGGCCACTACGGAGGTGGAAACGTATGCATGATAAACCCACATGGAACATTGTAGGACGCTGGTGTATGGGCTTTCGTGCATAGTTTATGGTACACTTGCTGATAGTTATATACCTGGAAGCCATGCCTTCCCACGGGGTCCACTTGTTGTCGCGTCAAAGCCATGTCGCCCAACCCGAGCTCTCTGGATGATCTGATCGCGTCTCAGGATGCGTTGCTTCGCGAGGCCGCGCTCGTGTTGCCCCACGAGTTCTCCCACTGCACGTTCAGCATGGGCCCCATCAGACAGGCCGTCTATCTCTGCCTCACCTGTGCCATCCCGCGTGGCATATGTTCCTCCTGCTCCATCGCCTGCCACACCGATCACGAACAAATTGAGCTCTTTCCAAAACGACATTTCCGTTGCGACTGCCCAACGAGAGCCATCTCTCACCCCTGCACCCTGCGCAAGATTCCGGAGGAGGAAAATAGCACAAATCAATATGGACAAAATTTTCGGGGCCTCTTTTGTCGTTGCGCGAGACCGTATGACCCCAAGACGGAGCCGGAGACGATGATCCAATGTCTGGCTTGTGAAGTTGTATCTTTCCTTGCTTTGTCGCCGGCTTCCTGACGGGTCGGTTCTTGCTGCACAGGACTGGTTTCACGAATCCTGTCTCAATCTACGCGAACGACCGCCGCCGCGCGAGCCTTCTCCTGATGTGCCTGACGCAGACGGCTCGGCTCCGCACGGGGACCAGCTTTCAGACGCGTCTTCATTAGGTTTGCCCCCTCCTTTGATATCTGCCGATGACTACGAGTCGTTCGTGTGTGCTGCATGCGTGAGTAAAGTACCAACCCTCCGTCGATACGCAGGAACGACAGGTGTCATCATGGTAGTACGCGACGGGGAACGAAATGCTTGGATGAGGTTTGAGGGGGATCCTCCAGGAGAATCTGAGGAGCGCTCCGACGACCTCTCATTGGACGTTACGGATCTGCAGCCCTCCACAATCAAACGGCCGCGTTCTTGTTCCATCTATCAAGATGACGGACCTGAACCGAAGCGGACAAAGATCACGTCCTCTCCCTGCTTGGCACCTGCCGTCAACCAGGTCGCGCAAGCCCTCTTTGATAATCAAGCTTCCGGGTCAGCCAATACGTCCCTCAACGGAACCGGGGATATCTTTTTGACCGAAGGATTCCGTCAACGATGGTGTCGATGCGAACGCGTTAGTGTCACGAGTTTATTTCTGATGTTTTTGAATTGAATGGATGGTATGCAGTGTTTACCATTGCTGCAGGCGCATCCATATTTGCTCGTAGAAGAGGATACATATGAACCACCGGAGGATCCCGACTCAGGCATGGCGATATCTTTGTTCTGATGCAATCTCCGTGCTGACTTTGTACCAGGCCTCTCTTTTGAAGAGCTTGGTGCAAGAGCACTGGAGCGGCTGCCTCGCGACCGTGCTCTCGATGGCATCCATGCCTTCAACGAGATGCGGTACGTGTCTCGCCACATCTTACGTGCACACCTGACAGTACATTTGTTACTAGTGACCACCTTTTGGAATATTTGCGACCGTTTGCGCAACAAGGCAAGATTGTAGAAGAAGCGGATGTAACAGAGTTTTTCGACGCATTCAAAGAGAAAAGAAATCAAGTTAGGTAATCACCCTCTAGTGTAGCCAATGACTTGGATTTTCACTCGATTTATGACATGGGTTGTTGAATAACCCGGTTTTTTGAGAAGCGCATCACGGTAACTTGCTCATCCTCGTGATGAGGGCCGACAGTGAGGTCCAATGTTCTTTTATCTTCCCCGACCCGGTCATCCCGACAACTCCCACGAAACGGGAGGGTTTCTCGACAGGAAAAATCAAGCACTGTAACACATTTATTGCTTTGTGGCGAGTCTAATCGCATTGAACATCATTTTCGTTGGGCGTTAAACATTCCTTATGTTGTTTTGAATACCTGAATGGTTAGGTCGAACACCACATGTGAGACATCATGATTTGCTGCTATGGCTCACTTCACAACCTTCGTTTGCAGGTGAAATTATACCGTCGAGCCCGAGTACTCAATGAAGGGCACATCCTCAGGGCGATGTTCCGCGTTACACTCTCGACCCTCCTGAATTTTGTGAAAGGGCACATTAGTGTGATACTTTGCCATACGATCATGAAGCGCATATAACTGCTTAAACTCTCTGGACGCTTTGAAGACCGACTGAGATTTGTTGGTATACTAAAAGATTGTACCCACCAACTTTTATTGCCTATTTCAAGGTGTTTTGAAGCAACGTTTGAAGGGTTGCAAGGACATTGGAGCGTGTTTTCTAGAGCGACATCATTCCCAAGGGGAGTCGGGGACTTGGCATGCCGATGCTACCATAATGATAAGCATTCAAATACAATTAACATTTAAATGTTTCATTGTCTAGCATCCATCGCAAGCATTGGTAGGGAACGTGAATCGTACGCGCACGCAAGGGACGGGCTTGGAAGTGGTCAACACGGGCAGAACAATCGCGGTCCCATAATCCAGCCTCAAAGGGCCTGGTTGAAGGTGACCGGCACCGTGTCCTCGAGATGATGTGTGCGCGGATGCACACCTCGCCCTCGAGAGGGTCCAAACGCGGCGTCACACGAGAACCGCCTTGCCCTCGTGCAGGTCCGGCCACATTGGCTTATCACGGCGGGTTGTGATCGACGACGGCACAGTCGAACGAGAGCGCCACATCACTCAGAAACTTTACACGCAATGTTGTACAAGACGTCCTCGCGGTGACAGCAGAGCCCTGGCGGATATTCGAATCAAAGGACGAATTCGAGTTCGTGCTCTGGAATACTGTAGTAGAGTGCCGGATCTGCAAACGATACATATGGCAATGGCAGTGGAAGTAGGCCACTGTTGGATTTCACAGCGTGGATGATTCGGGTACGAGGGCTATCAAAGTCTGATTCTTCCTTGATGAGGTCTTCGTCCAAGGGAATATCAACCTTGATCTTTTAGTGAGCACTTCTTCCTCGGCTTCGACTGGTTAGGACTTCATCCGGTGTCATCCGACTCTTTGCAGTATTGTATCTCATGATCACGGACAGAACAAGAGATGCATCCGCAGAAATGGTTGTGACGCGGTAGACCCGGAGCATTAGATGTTCCATGGGCGATGGGTACCGTTGACTGACCAGGTGGCACTGGCAAGAGAGTCAGGGTGGCTGATCAACCGATCAACCCAGAAGGACAGGTCATGGCGAGCCACGACAGCACAACCAGCCGTGAGCAAACTTGCACGACCGAACGACCCGTGCCGGCAACACTACTTCTGAGTCGGCTTTTCAAGCTCATCAATCATCAACCACTGTCAGTGGATGCATCCATATCGTAATGTAAGCGCGAACGACAGCTCGAACGTGACCAACGTACTCCCGCGGGCCGCAATAAGTTTTTTTTTTTTCTACAGCCAATTGCGAAGTCAAACTGGGGGCGCAATGTGTCAGTGATTCGCCACGCGATGTACGCATAATGTAGTAACCAAGACGTAGCTTAATCATGGTTACGATTCATATCCAAAAGCTATGACTCGTTTGTGGTCGCAACACGTTCGCATACGGGCGGCACACGACTCGATTTGGTCTCATCGGATTAGCCTTGTTTGCCCAAGGCCATCTGCCGAGCCGGGTCAATTGAGTAAAACTGGATGGGGAACTTTGCCATGTGCCAATTGAAGTCATGCAATGTGCGTAATGACTCAGGATCAATCGATCAAATCTCCGATGTAAACATACAGGTCAACCATACACAAGTATCAAATTCGCGGGTAACATCAAATGGCACGTATGATCTTGTTTAGCTTCCAACTGTACACCATTTATCCATCACGCTACCAATATCGCCGTGTTCGACATAGCCTGTCACAAGAATGTGAGCAATACAGTCAGGATCTATGTACCATCCCTCTCACCTGGCGGAACTCTAATTCCCGTATGAGTATGAGTAGGTTCCAACACCATAAAGACAACAAACTGACCAGAGTATTCGATCAAGCCATCGCCATTCAAGTCCACAGCACGGATCATGTCCTTCACCTGACCATCCGACAATACCTGGCCTATGTCTCATAGTCAGCAAACCCCGACGAGTGCCTCTGTCCAAAAAAAAAGTGGTCACCTAATTTCTCCATCAATTGTTGCAGCTCAGACGGCTCAATGAACCCGTTGCCGTCCAGGTCATAGAGATCGAAGGCCCTCCGCATCTCCGTTTCATTGCCTGCAGCAGTCACCCTGCGTTCCATCATGTCGAGCAACTCGGAGAACTCGATTGTGCCATTGCTGTCTGCATCAGCAGCTCTGATCATGTCCTGTACCTCGCTGTCTGTGATGTTCTGTCCCAGTGCGCGCATCACGAGGCCGAGTTCCTCGGTGTCGATCGAACCATTGCCGTCTTGATGAACAGTATGTATTAGTGCTACTAATGGTGGTGAGATGGAGGTATGTGATGACCTTTGTCGAAGTGGGCGAAGGCAGCCTTGAATTCTGTGCATACCCCGTCAGGTACTAGCGCGATGATATGCTAGATGAAACTGTTTACCAGTAGTTTGGGCTGAATTTGAGTTGGAATATGCAAGTGAGAGGGTTGCACGTAGCCACATAGTAGAAACGCACTTTCAGACTAGGAAAACGGTCGATCAGCGAGTTAACAAGACGGTTACTAGTCCAGGACCTAAATTAACGTACCCAGCGAGCTGCCATTGTGAAAAGTAAGTGATACTGAGGGTTGTAAATGACAAATGTCGCAGTTGAGAGATGAGGTGTGAGACTCGATAGAGCAACGAGCTCGTAAACCCTGGCTATTTGAACCCGAAAATTTCTACGACCAAACAAGGTGACGGTCACACATTGATCATGAGAGGGCAGCTGACGGGTGAAGTGACGAGCAATATTGCTCTAAAGGGGCCTATTCAGTGGATGAGAGCATTCGAGATTAGCACGAGGTGACAATGCCGCCATGATAAGGCTGCGTAGCATGGTCACCTAGCCGAAAGACTCACGTGAATGACCTCTTATCATGATGTGTGTGTAGTATCTACCCCAAAGACAGGGTAAATGGCCCGAGATCGATTCAGAGTCGATATAATTTGGCGAAGATCTTAATAGATGTACCTTCTGATCCGCGATTTTCTAGAAACACGTCAAACTAGGTTCAAGGGACCGCAATGGCTGTAGTTTTCAGTTTGGGCCCGAGAAGCAGTGGTAAGACAGGAGGCTTGTTTGATCTCGGAAATTGCTACAGCCAAGCCAGATGACCTGTACATCAACCAGCGCAGGGCAGCTGATAAGACAAGTGAGGGGGAAAATGGTAAAAGTATGTCCTCGACTGGGCACTTGATCTGAACATGAAGCAACAACACTATCTTCATATCATTGCTTACCATCTCCACTAAGGAGTTACCCGTCAGAAGCTGAGTGTAAAGTTCACCAATGAGAATCTGAAGCCGGTGCGCAATTAAGAGGGTATGTGCCATGAATTCTGGCCCATTCCATGCAATGAGAGCATCGAATGGAGATGCTCGCTTGACATTATTTGTTCTGTGTGAACACGGTTAGACGAATCAATACACGTGACACGACCCATGAGCCATTAAGACTCACCATGATTCAGATTGAGGGGCGCATCAGTAAATTTACACATCTCAGTGTGGCTATAATATGATGGCTTATTTTTCCTGTCGAATCACAACCTATGTCAAATATCAGACTTGCACATTCCATTATGTTAAGAATGTTGTCTGCTTCGTCCTCCAATACAAATCGATGTTGGTTTTGACCCCCGTGTCAGGTTTGAATAGTAGTGCAAACTGATTAAGACAAACAAAACACCCCTTAACGGGATTCAAACGCATATAAGATTACTGATCGAGGAACGACCAATACCTGCTGGCAGACATGATAAAACGATGATCTAAAAGGGAGTACGGTGTTCTGATCCGCTGTATTCTAGAAACACGTTGAAATAGTTCAGAAGGACAACATCAAGGATAGCAATGGTCATAGTTGGGAGTTGGGAACCAAGATGCAGGCGGCGACGGGGAGTGACGAAGAACTTGTGAAACTGGGCAATTCAATCTCGGCAATCGCCAGTAGATAAGCCAGGAGACTTGCATGACCCAAGCGTGGAAGTTGGTCAACTGCCTAAGTGATCAATGTGGCCAAAAAAAGTCGCGTCGTAAGAGAGGCATCAGCGCAGTCCAATTGAATGTGGAGTGGCATCGAATGGCAGATTTGATTGACTACACCAAAATTGATTACATAAGGTAGCAACAAACAAAAATACTGGTAGCCATCACGGAGCACGGAAAGGAATGTAATTTGGTTTGAACATGTTGCACACGATCAAGGAAGGCAGCACTAGGAACCCCAATGGTCGTGGCTAGGAATTGGAATTTAATGGAGAAAGCGGCGAGCTTGAAACTGTGCTATTTAATTAGTAATTCTTGGCTTCATTGGATTAACTGACACTGGCAGACCGAGTGACAAGCGCGGATTCCTTTGTGCAAGAGGCTTGCAGAGAAGGGCGATATGTTATCACACTGGACGCAAAATAGTCGCTTCGGCCTTTATGGGATAAATACGTTTTCTTATGACTCCAAAATCTTCCCTGCTGCCGTACGGTGCTTCTTGGGGCTTGAAGCGAAGTTCCAGTTCACCCCGAAACAAGTAGCATTCAACAATTCTCCGTCATACATCATACACATGATCCAGAAATGCAACACCACAAGCAGCACACAATTCATCTCAATACACCCTCAACACCTGTTACTAGTAGGCAGCGAGTTGCATAAATGTGGTGCATCAGTGTCCGACTGGTGCACCGGGCTGTGTGCCAGTCAAGACTTGAAGCTTTTGCGCAAACATGACGGCTGTGACGGCGGTCTCGAAGCCAACTTCCCTCGTCTGGGGATCCTGAGCGAAGGAGACGGGGATGGCAGAAGTTGTGATAGACACCATGCTTATCAACAAAGATTTGAGTGGTAATGTGGCTAGCGCAGACAGCAAATTCGACTCAATCCCTACACGTCATGATAAAGAACGAGGATACGTACTGAAGGTTGATTTGGTTTGGGCTTAGAGGTGTCTGAGTCTGAGATAGACGGGACTGGATAGGAGAAGGCTTTCATGACCCATAATTTATACCTGTTACCCTCATGTGAGATTCAGTGGCCATTTTACGACCTGAAGCTGACCCCATTTCTTCGACATCATTTTTGGACATATCGGTAACGTGTCACACGGGGTTTATTCCGCTTGTATGAATTGTACGTGTTCAATCAGGAATACGCAACGGGGCTACCATTTGGGGATGGGTCGCTCTGTGGCGGTTCAACTGGACTGATTGATGTCAACATGTGAACATATGAGCATGATCATATGATATACCCTGTCGCGATATGAATTGCCCCGAGCTCAGTAGCGGAGGTGGCGTGTATATTACAAGGGTGCCTGTGCCTGGCAAGGACACGAAGTTGCGAACAGAAGCCGCTTGGGGATAACGAGTCACCCACTGCCTCGAAGTTAGCTTCCCCTAAGATGATCAACTGGACTTGACACGCAGTCGATGCGGCTGTAGAGTAGAAATCGATCTCGATTTTCTCCAGACATTCAATGGCCCGCAGTTTCAAGCAACAGAGTAGCGTGATTAAGTATGTTAATGCACTGAATCAGATCCTGCGGATTACGCCATCCACTCCACTAGTGCAATGAAGAATAAGCAGTTCAATTGTCAGATGACAAACGAAGCAGCATAACGGGGATCAGATACAACTTTGTATGCACATGATCGAAACAAACACCCCTTGAACACGGACCGCTCGCTATAACGCCTCTTCCAAGCCGCGTCTGACACGATGAGCGTGGGTATGTGTGCTTCTTTGTCGAGGTCATCACGATATGTAGAAACTAGTGTGGCATCTTACTCGTGACCGCCTGGTCTTGCCATCCCGTTGAGCGAAGCATGTCGAGTTGTTCCGTAACTTTTCAAGAGAACAATATATTCGTACATATCGAGAAGAGACCTTTGGAGGCCACGTCTAGAAAAGAAGGGGGAAGGGCAGAGTGGCTCCGATGCTTTGTCTCGCTTGCGGGAGGAGAGCCGTGGTCGTCCCGAGGGCTGTCGTATCGCTAGAGAAATGCTCGGTAATCAACCAGAATCATAATGTCGGGATGTCTCCCTCCGATGACAGCGCCTCTCATTCTGTCCTGAGGTATGTTGCGTGAGAAAACGACACCGAATGCCTGAATACCGTGATTCAATATCAGCAGAGTCAACCCCGATCTGAACCATAAAGTTATTGTCAGGCATACCCTGAGTGCCATATAGCTCGGAAAAATCGTGCACACAACGTTGGGCGTGATGACAAGACCATGGCGGGATCCCGAATTGGCGGACGAGTTTGTGATCTCGCTTGCTGTCATGGAGTACCAATTCTCAAATACGGAACTCACGGCAGTGACGTGACAAATATTGGCTCTGGGTGAAGCAAAGGCTGATTGAGTACTTGGCAGCGACGAAGGACACGACCCTGCGACTAGGCATCATGCTAGCGGATGCAACGACACTTCATAGTTCCGGTCGGCACGCGCCCAATCTCTTTCTGCCAAGCAGTCATGAAAAAAATTGTCTTCCGAGTCAAAGGTGACCAACCCGATGCCTGGGACGAGCATGTTGTCGAAGCGAGTATGAGAGAAGTCCGGCAGGGCGTGCCGAGATGAACCCAACTGGCTCCACCATACCTCGTTGAACACCCCGCATCCTTTTTACATAGGCAGGACAAAGAAGCTAGATCCCCGGTCCTCTCCGCACATCGTCAGCTGAGCGCTGCTCTGGGTATCCCAAAGGACGGCGTGGTTGCTGCTATGTATCTATTCAACCCGATCAGTCATACGAGAACCAGTGTTGCGGGACGAAATACTGATTTGCATCCCCATTCTCTGGGCGTGCTAGTGACGGAACCTTGAGGAATTCTTGTAGTTTCTGCATTGAAGGCGTAAACTATGTCCCCTCTCTGCCTGCGGCAGGGGTAACGGTGTCGATTTCTGAAGAGAGACGAACCCAGCACCCATTCTGGATAACTGTTCGTTGTTGCTATTTGAAATCGACAAAAGTTCCACGCTGGCCCTGGTGCCACGCCAAAGTCGTTTAACAACGGCGCCTACGGAATTAAATCATGTCGCGGAGTGGAATAGGCTTTTGGCGTTCCAGCGCCACGGACCAGACCTCTCACTCCCTATGTAGCCTTAGAGATGAATCACTACATAAGAGGTGACCAAGTTGGTATGTCCCGGTTGCAAGTGCTATAAGCTGAGGTTCCAGATCAGCCTCCGGTGTTTCACGCAGCTTATCCGTTCTGCTTTTGGAACATCCGAGTGCATTCTTCGTTGGTCACCGTGATGCCCTCGTAATCAGTGGTCAGTGATGCCCCTAATGCATCGCACTCCTCGGAAGGCGAAGCGGGATCGTATCAGAGGTCACCTATCAGACATTAAATCATCACGGTATTAACGAGGTACGCACCTCATACGATATGCGGACCTTCAAAAACTCAGTTCGAGCAGCGAACAATCATTGGGCGACAACAGTGATTTTTCGAAATCTTGGTGGAAGTCGTGAGGATGAGCTGCGCCAGAATATTCCCACGCCACCAAAAGGGAAATGTAGGCGCCGTGTGCGTTCGGCGAGACGCTTAGATGTTCTCCATCCTCGACCAGCCACGTTCGAATTTGATCTCGGTCAGCCGCTCAAATGCCCGCCAAGTCATCACTAACCCCGGAAGAGAAAGCAAAGGTTTCCACTGCAGTTCCTAACTCGTCCAACAAGATCCTCGTTGCAGTCCCTGCCCGTATCTACTTTGCATATCCGCAGCGCAACAAATGGTCATACGGCGGGCTCCAGGGGGCACTGGCCTTCACATACGACAAATCCATGAATGCATTCATGTTGAAGTTGGTGGATTTTGAAGGCACGCGGGGTGTTATATGGCACCACGAGCTATATGATCAACTCCAGTACCACAAGGACCGGGCGTTCTTTCACTCCTTTCCCGGAGACGTGAGGACGTCGTTCGAATGCGGGGACATCATTTAATCGGATTTCCTTTTCCAGGAGTGCATGATTGGCGTAGTGTTCGCTGAAGAGAAAGATGCCACACTATTCTACAAGAAAGTTACCACTCGCAAGGCAGAAAAAGGTATGCAACAACGATATGACCACAAGCCTGTGTGCTCACGGTACTTGTTAGCTAACAAAGTCTCTCCGGAGTCGAAGAAGGTTAAGAAGGGCGGAAAGATTGACAAGTCGATGATCTCAGCACCTCAAGCGGGTTCGTTCAAACATGTCGCACATGTTGGGTACGACGAAGAGAAGGGCTTTACAAGTAACAATGTTGACGAGTCGTGGATTTCAATTGTTCGAGATCTCCGGGCTCAAGGGGTCGCTGAGGACATAATAGAACAGAACAAGGACTTCATTCAGGACTTTTTCCGCCAAGCACAGAGAACTGTGGATGTGCCTGCGGAAGTGCCTAAGAAGAAACCACCACCACCACCGGTTCCTCGGAGAGATCCTCATGTCGCTTCGAATAGCGTTGTTTCTGCCAACGGAGACTTACCATCTCCTAAAGCCCCCCCTAGACAACCACCGCGTTCTGTTCCACTCGTTCCTCCCCGGCCTCCGCAGCGGGATTCCGTGGCTGCTCCTAACCCGCTCTCCCTTCCTCGCCCGTCTGTGAGATCCATCATCCCTCCTCCACCGCCTCGACCAACGAATACGCCACCTGCCCCCCCTCAGCCACCTTCAGTTGTTCGTCAAATTGTATCACCTCCAACACGACCCTCACCACCGGCGCGACCTCAAAAAAGCACCCCTTCGCCTCCACCTCCACCTCCGCCTCCCCCCCCCCCCCCCCCCCCCCCCCCCCCCCCCCCCCCCCCCCCCCCCCAACCCCCACCCCCCCCCCCCCCCCCCCCCCCCCCCCCCCCCCCCCCCCCCCC
>JBBPKE010000649.1:0-14450 GCA_038089095.1 Tylopilus orsonianus | reverse complement strand
GCTCTCTCTGGCATATCAGACAGATGTCCGACTGGGAGGTAACTGGGTTGATAACGATTTCGTGATATCTGGGTGCCTCGGCCAACAATGCAGCTGCATTCCGCATAACCTACAATAAATACTGATTTGTTACTGGACTAGAATGGTGGAAGTGTCCTGCCTACGTTCTCGACAGGACAAGAATCGTGATCTTCTCGGGGAATGTCGTTCTAGGCATCACATTCGTAAGCCTGCAAAGTATTTCAAACCAAATGTCACTGTAAAACATACCAAAAAAGGGGATTTGTTGACACCGGAGATGTGGTCAATAGTCCCTGGTGTTGGGCTCAGTGGAATCATGACGATTGACTGTGAGCACGAGATGAGAAGGGAGGCGTAGGCATTTTATATTTTACATATGGATCCATCGCAATACATGATGCAAAGGTTTCACTTCACACGCTGTAGAACTTGAGGGAGCCATTGCTATAACATGTCAACATTTGTGGTTTACGTTTAGAAAGGTTTCTATTGCATTCCATTAGATCAGGTCCGGTTGATGAAAGATGGCAACGTGTGAATGCACACGTCTGTCATACTTCATTCTCATCAATTTCACACCACCGTGCTTCATTCGCGTCATCGCGTCGTGGGCTTGTGAGCGGGGTCCACAAGCATTGTTACATTCCCTCCACAATGCCGTTCTGCCTCGACCTTCAGCAGTTCGTACATTTCATAACTTACACGTAAGACATTGTTATATTTGATCTACCAGGCATCTCAATCACGCGATAAGTAGTCGCCCGTTAAATTAATTGAGTTCGGCTAATATTGCATTTGCTCCCTGGACAGTAACATGTCGTTACAGCTCTTCACGAATCGATAAGCGGAATTCTTGGATTTTCACCAAGCAGGTAGTGTTGAAATTAATGAATGTAAGGACTCAGTCAAAATGGAGAAATGACTGAGGATGCTATAAAAGGTAGCGGGCAATATTATAGGAAAGTGAAACCGAACTACGCTAGTGAGTCGAGTAAGTAGCAAAAAGACTCTCTATCCCCCCTATGCGTTCCGAGACTTACGCCGAGTACTCTTACATAATCACGTTGATACCTTTTTTGGTATGAACTTCACAAAATCGCACCTGTCTTCGTCCATACGAAACTGAGGTGAGACACTTTATACATTTGCCATATTCACCTATTAATTAATACCTACAAGGCCTTACTGTGTCTAGTGCTCGACTTCCCAAGTTAGCCCTCACAAAAGGTAGCCCTTCTCAGTTACAAAAAATTAGGCACGCCTGCTTAAGAGGTCTTATCATCGATGGGCTCTGAGATCGAGGTAGATTTTGTTCAAACACTATAAAGGTTTATGAGGTTGCAACCCATCGACCAATGGTACCCAACGACCTTTAGAACTTGCCGTTCTCTACCTACTATTTTGGCTATGAACGCGTTTCCCATAAGTCGTCACTTCCAGAACGCCGTTAACACGACACTTAGAACGGCACGCGTGTTTTCTTCTTCAATGCATGTCGTCATTATAGTTGTGGATGGCGCGGGCTTAGTGCTGAGCGATCGGCTTCTGTGGGAAGTGCAATGTGAATAGACGGGCGCAAGTTTACGCCGCATGGAGTCGAAAGCTTCGCCTTTAGGTACACGGCGCTTCAGGGTCATAAAATAGCGCGAAATAGCACTATTGTCTATCCTGATCTACCATATTAGCTGCTGCGGTCTTATTTAGTTCCGCTGTCGACTCTCAGAAGTTATTGCGGGTGATTTCCCAACCACCAATTCTGGTGCCTTGCGCGTGTTCAGGGCAGCAAAAGACGCGCTCGCAGCTCTTACCCCTTGATTTTGCAGCTTTGCTGTGAATGATTCAACAAGTGGCTCTGTCGATCGATGTTCGACTCGGAGAACAACAAGTCGTAATTACTGACTTGGTCAACTTCGACCCCAATTCTCACAACGTTCTTGATCTACCCAAGGGAGGGCAGTGCAAGGTCAGGCTTCGTGTGCACGAGACTGGCTGTGGAGTACTTCCGGAGAGGTCACCCTTCCTTTGCTGGGCGGATTGCACATTCTGCGATTGGGTGTACGTGTGCTCAGCCACTACTCTAAAGGTGTACTCGTTTCAGTACAGCTTCGACGGCGAGCATAACGGTGGCCCAGTCTCCTCCAATTTACGCGTTGCCCGCGAACATCCAAATTACGTATGTCCAGAAGGCGCCAAAGTTGGGTCCGTTGGACGCTTGTAAGCCCTCATAGTTTGTTTCGGTGCACTTGCTCATGATTACATGAAAGCGAGGACAAAATGACTGATGCGTGCTCGAAGGAGAAATATTATAGGGGCGTTGCACGGTCCCTCGATGCCAGAGAACGAGCCTTGGCTGAAGGAGGTGAAGGCGTCGCCGGAATGTTGGCATTCTTGACACGAGTTTCGTCACCTTTATGATGCTCAGCACGGTACAGGCATCCAGTAATTGGCTACTCGATCCATGGATCATGCGATGCGTTCATTTGAAGGCGTCCTTCCTGAAAAACCGACCAACATTGTGGTACTCCTCGGCAAGGTTCGCTCGTTTTCTCTATCAACCTTACTGTGGTTGATGGACGACCAACACATGGGCCCTGATTCTTTATGCAAGGCAAAGTTACACTCAAACGCTGAAAGTATTTCAGCAAGTCCTCCAACTAAATCCATCATGCATTCAGGATCCCCGGATTGGTATCGGTCTCTGCCTCTGGGAAATGGATCACAGGGCGAGAGCGGAAGCGGCATGACAAAGAAGCTTGGAGGTGATACAAAGTTCGCTATCATGGTCTCTAGCTCAATCTCGATACCGAGATTTGTGCCTAGATCCCATCAGAGTGGGCCGCGCAGCTTCTATTGGGGCTAGAGTCTATCGACATGGGTAGGACAGGGAATCAAACCGAACGGGAACGTTCGCAGGCCTTCCTGACGTTAAGAAGCATATTGAAAAGGCCTCCAACGAAAATTGAAAGATAGTCGCTGCAGCGAACGGGCTGTGCGAGCTCTTCCTTCGTAAGAATTGTTGAACACTAAGGTACACCACGAAGCGATTAGCTATGGGTAGTCGTAAGTCTCTGTTAAGTACCAATTGAAAGATGCCTTACCTCAGTCGCGACAACACGAACTGAGGAGAGAAGGGGGAACAAGAAAATTTCTCCTGGCATGGACCCCGTCACGTGTGGGAGTAAACGTATCATAACAAGAGGTCAAGAATGGTATCGAGCTGGACGAAACTGTCGTGCAAAGAGAAGAGAATGTCTGGCCCAATTAGGCCACCGCCAATAAGAATAACTTCATATAGTTGAGTCCATTTTCTCGGAATGTCTATCCAACCACTCTCACCCTCACTCAGGCGTTGAAGCCGGCTGAAAGAACGGCACGGTTCACTGACACACCCACCCTTCTAACAGAGGGTAACCTGAGAGCTGCGCACGCTCGGCTCGCAGCGAAATTGGAGGCAGCCCGCTGGAAGATGCAAGAGGAGAAACAGCTTCAAGAAGCCCTCCAGATCCGTCCCTCTTTATCTTTATCAGCGATCACCCCGATCAGCGTGATACACAGAGGAGGATGTTTCTGTGCGATTGTCTCAACGTCAAATAGTGATGTCGCACCTTTATGGAAGGTACAGTTCCGAAGGACTAATTAGGCACAAATTCTGCCTCAAGAGTGCTTATTCCGCATCAGGTAACCTTCCCTTGACCAACTTTACGCCAAGCTTCCAGGTCGTAATCGACTATATTTGGTACGGTACAGGGAATCTAGCTATCAATGCCGTTTTGGGTGGGGTCAACAAGGGCTACCTAGACAAGGTCGACGGATTTCCAAGTGCCCATTTTCCTTCCACGTCGGCTTGTTCCTCCGATCTGCTTTGATGACATTGACCTTCTTTTTTCAGCCATATCTGTCTTGTGAGTGAAATCGCTGCGAGACAATGTACCTGACCGTCTTCCCTGTTCCCTTCACCCAATGGTGGACACTGATGACCCGGGATAGTCCGGAGGGTGGGGGATATCTTTCCTTTTTCTCTTCCTCGACATATTTATTTTCACATCATTTATTCCTATTTTTTTCCTTGTGATAGATATTTCTTTGACCGGCACGATGCTAACCTTGGTGTGAATCGCGGGGAAAGGACATGTCTTCGATACGCCCCATACATACGCGTGTATTTATCTTAAATCCAGTCTTGTATATTCCTTTTTCATTCGTCTCCCTGAGATCGTCTTCGTTCGTTTGTGTTTTTCTCATCCGTGTCTCGTGCATTTCTCGTTCATGGTACTATTGTTACATGCACTCGTCTTACCCGCCTGTCGCCAGCCTTCCGTTGCTTGGTCGACAGAATGACCTCACTCGCCGAGCGTCGTATATATATATATATATTGTCTTATGTTGTCTGTCGTCCGCTCCGCGTCATGTACGTCTTTGTGGCATGCACGAGTACTTTTTTTTTTTTATGTCTCTTGTGTCTCCGGAACAGGATAGGTGAGGAGGGCAACGGAATGTGTTCTGTGCGAGGGCGCAGCCTTTTAGGACGGTGACCTTGTAGTCTTAGCCCGTGCGTGATGCACGAGGTTACACTGGTTCGAGTAAGTACTAGCAGTCACGTGTGCCCGTGCGAACGGGACAATCTGAAACTTGAACGAGCGTCCAATGAATTGATGAGAAAGAGGGCAGGGATCTGTTTACGGGTAGGTAACGTCGACGTGACAAGGATCAGCTAGGTAGTATGGATGGAATAGGAGCTGAGCCGCATAGCGTAGGCTTACAGACCCCAATCCAAACCCAACATGTTCTCGCGTCCACCACCCACTACACGCTCGACCGCCTCTGCAAACAGGGTAAATGTGCCCGTATTGTCGTCCAACGGCTTGCACGCGTCGTCGTTCCAGAAGGGGTGACTATCAACGCACAATGCGCGCTGCAGGGCTTCTTGGCACTCCGACCCACGAAGCGCGTCGATAGAAGCAAGAAGGCTGCAAAGGCGGTCGGATGCACGGAGGGTGCAGATCGTCGGTGAAGTGGGTGCAATGTACGCGCCGAGTCGTGTCGTATTGACTCGTAGTCAGCTTGAACAAACCAGTTTTTGCGTCGCGTGTAGCACCAGTCGCGAGGACACAAACAGTCTCCCCCAAGACGGTCATGCTTTCATAAGCGATGGTACCAGCGTACACGGTGGTATCAGTGCTACTAAAAGTGATTTCACCATTCATAAACGATGTTGTGTTAGTGAGCGCGAAGAGTCATAGACGGCGGGCTTTCACCTTGAATGTGGGAATCATCGAGAAGATGTATCACTGTTTACCAACGACGACGTGGGCGTGTGTCACGTTTGAGGTAGGTGAGAGTTTATTGGGAGATTCATCGGTTACTATCATCCACACAGGGTGATGAAGCGTGTGTGTACTTGACTATATCAAGGATGTTATATGACGGAACTCAGCAAACACGCGCGTACCACGTCTCGTCGTATCTCTCTACCACTCTTTTACAGCGTGTCATCAATATGAACACATCACTGACGATGACTGGTGAGTGATGCCGACAAACTGGAGTTGAGTCGGCGCTGAGAGCAGGATAAGACTATCCTACCAGTATGCTCACTGAGATTGATGTCGGCCGTGGTGCTATCCGGGCAATGACTTTCACTTCAAATGGCGAATTTCTCGTATACGCTGATTATGGTGGTGTTTACCTGTGGAGAGCGGAAGATAGAAGGGAAATGGCGAGAATAGATGAAGCAGACGTCGGGTGTGTTGCTGTCTCGCAGGATGGCAAATGGATAGCAGAAGGGACAGGGTATGGTAGGGTGTTCATCTGGGATGCGAGGACGCATGAAAAAGTCCTTGAACATGGAGAGAGCAGCGCTGAGGAGAGCTTGGAAGAGCAGATCAGTGACGAGCAGATCAGCAAAATAATCGACGCCGTCGATTTCTCGCCCGACTCCACTCGGCTGCTCATCGGGTCAGGTAACTGCACAGCCACTGTCTGGGATATTGCGTCTCGCAGAATCGTTCTTGGTCCACTCGAACATGAGGACTGGGTGTTTGCAGCAAAGTACTCGCCCCAAGGAGATCTTATTGCAACAACCACTCCACTTTCCATTCAAATCTGGGACAGCAGTGATGGTCACTTGCTTTCAACAGTCAATGTGGGAGTATACCCAGCCTGTAACAAGGGTCTCCTGTGGTTTGACGACCATCTTTTTCTCATCTCCGGCTATGGAATCCAGAAAATAAAATTATCCAGTGGATCGACTGTATTAGAGTGGCCAGTTCCCGATCTTGGTTTCGACTCGTCCATGATCCTACCACAGCATGGCGAATTCATTGCATATGCCGGAGGGCGTGTCGTCACATTTTGGAGTCTGTCAACATACTTCCAGCTTGCAGCCATTCAACACCCTAGTGACATAATTTCACTCGCACTCTCACCTGATGACCAATTCCTGGCGATTGGTGGAGATGATGGGAAGATCGTGATCCACAGTGTACTCCATATCATGGTGAGTAGTGTGTCTTTTTGGATTTCTGCATGTCTAACTGGGTTTTTTGCTCTGACAATCTGATTCATCTTCATTGCCGCCCCTATTTATCGCTCCCCAGGAGTCGGCCACTCGCCCTTGCCTCCGCCTAGTCATTGATATGGATCATGACTGGCGCTGGGATGATCCAGAACTGTTGCGAAGCCTTTGGCGCAGTGACTAGCAACAGATACATTGTGTTCCTGATTCTTTTTCGAGCGAGGCATGTCATTGTCTTTGAAGCAGGTCGGGATCGTGCAATCCATCACTATAGTTCAATTCAGCTCGAATTCATGATAGCGACATCCGGTTCCATGGAGAGTAATTCGTAACCATTGCATCTGTACGATACGTGTTTGATTTATGCATGAATTCCATTACACTCCAGTACCACTGTCATTCGGCCCATTTTATGGCAAATCACAACTGGATCCATAGCCAGAATGGAGAATAAACGCATACATGATCCAAAATAGGTGTGATGACTGGGGCAGAAGTGCTGACCTACAGGGCAAGAGCTTACCCTACAACCCCTAGCTATACGAGAGTAAACAAAGTAAAAAATAGAACACGAATAGTCGAGCCTGTCGAAGGAGTTCATAACCGATAAAGGGCTAGGACAGATGATAGTTTCGAACGAAGTTTGGGTGACATCTGACCATTTTTGCATTAACACGGGCGATGATCGAATATGTTGAAACTGGGCATGCAGGGATGGTCAACGCGTTGATGATACCCACCAGTGCCCTCGACCCGACCTATTTCTGAGCTTTGACCCGAACGGTGAACCTGATGGTGGGCGTCTAAAGGCAAAGTAACCCAAGGAGAATGAGGTGGCATTGTCACACCTTGATCCCAGCCTCCATCCGATCTGTCCCCTAAGTCATATCATCAGCTCGATCCCAATTTGAACCCAAAATGTCCTCGCGTCCGCAGGGCACTGCACGCTCGACCGTTCTGCAAACTGCCTGAAAGCACCTGTGTCGTCGTCCAACGGCTTACATGTTTTTTCATTCTTGAGGAAGCGACTGTCGACGCTCTGGGGCCTCTTCGCGCTCTGAGCCGCAAAGCGCGTCGATGGAAGTGAGGTGACTATCGGATGCAAGGAGGGTGCGGATCGTCGGTGAAGTAGCTTCAGTGTTGTCAGTGTATGTACCATCGAACATTTTGTCCAGGGAAATTGTCTGTGGCTTCATAGAGATGCATCCGAAGCGGCTTGGGGTCATCGCGGAAGTGTCGGGGACGTATGGCCATTTAAGGGTGTACAGTGTGTACAGGGGTCTTGGGTCTTGAAGCTGTTGTGGGGAGTGGACAGACTCGGCTTGGAGTATGCATGAACGTAAGCGAGCAAAGGTGTCCAACGCCGCTCGACACAACGAGCTGAGTCGAACTGAAATTCCGCTGACGCTTCGATTCAGTTCGCCTCGCGACAACACTAACCGTAACTAACACTAGTCGGCTGTGCATGATGCGCACGCGTATTTGGATGCTCCGTGACGGCACATGAGACAAGTTGGCCGAGGCCGGTGTCCTAGTTAGTTTCGGTATTGGTTCTCGAAGCTATTGCGGTCGACTTTGGCTCTCTCTCCAACTCCGATGCCTTGTGCGTGCTCGGAGTAGAAAGAGACGCGCTCGCCGTTCTTCTCCTGTGGTTTTGCTTGTCTGTCATGTATGATTCAACGAACGACGCTCGTTAGTGGACCAACATCGAACTCGGACGCGCACCGCTCTTTCTCTCGCCTCTCTCCCATCTTCATATGGTCGTGTCCAAGTGCCCACTCGTGGTCCCAGATACATCCTTTTTGTCGTATCCGCTCACCACATCTGCTCACGAGCTGCGAACTCTTACACCTCGCCACTCCGTTCGCCAGACGATGCCACGCTCGACTTCCATCGACTCGTGCTCAGCTGTTCGGCGCCCAGCCCGTCCTCAAAGCGCGCTCTCCCTGACGGTTTCGAGACCTGTTTCGGACTAGAAAAGCCTACGGCCTTCCGCCCAATTTCATACCGTACACATCATATCGTGTAGCTAGACCCAAGTCCTCACATCCACCCGTGCTCTCTCTGCTCGAGCCATCGAAATCGATACGCATAGACTAAAAGTGACATCTATTTTTGTTTCATAGGTTTTTTCTGCACTGGGTCTCATCCTTCTCTAGATGCGATGCGAAAATGATGCTCTCCAGGGAACTTCACTTTTTGCTCTGACTTTACCTTGTTCATTGTATAGGGATATACTCGTTCACTAGACTTTTCTCTTCAGCCGACTGTCTCTTCCAGACCCGAATGAACGTGGCTCCGAAGTATGTCTCCTGACACAAGAGTTGTACTATTGGTCGTCGATCCCCTTCGACTCGATTTCATTTCTAGTTATACCCCGGAGCCTCCTGCGTATCACCATAACGTCCTTACTCTGGAGTCACCGCTGCATGTTCGCATCACTCCTTCGTATTCAATGTACTCGCCAACTCACTGGCCGCCGCGCTCCAACGTATTAAGGGTCTCACATCAGGTTCGCTTCCGACATTCATCGATGCGAGATAGGACTTTGGAAGTGCAGTCATCAGTGAGGGTTCGCTACTGTACCAACCCGTACCCGCCGGTCAGAAGGCTAGATCGATGGTCCTTGATTAATCCTCTGAGTTATATGCACCTGAAAGGTTGCTCTCGCAAAGGATGACCCAGGGATGATAAAATCCTTGATCACAATATGTCTTTCCCCCTCGAGGACAAGCATATGGTCGATGAAGGGGTCGTTTCGAGACCCTTGCCTTTGGTGAAGACACATTTACATTCGTGGGGGCTTGCGATGGATCACCAGGTTAACTCCATGCATCCGGTCATGAAGACAAAACTGGAATAGGTGAATGATTTTCTCGTACAACGTGTCGCCGTTATTGACCAGCACATACCATTGGTCTTGCTTTGGGACTATAGCGTAGACCGTGCAGGGAAGGCAGTGCCTGCTACAGCAAGGAACCTACATTACCCCAAGGTTCAATCACATTTCCTAGTAGCCTCCCAGCATTACATTCCTGGGGGAGACTGTTCCTCATCGGTCGAACTAACAAATTGATCTCGTCTCGACTATATCTCTTCTTGGCCTTCCCATTCCATTTGACGATTAGGGGAGCGTTATCCCGGAACTTTCGACCATGGAACGAACAAGGCTGGGTCCAGATGTCCCTTGAGGTCCATGTGAATCAAATCGAGAACCGGACACCTGCAATCTGGTGGCAAGCTTGATAGGTCCTTGTCACGCTGGACAACCGGCTAGAAACCCAAGGCAATTCGGCAGAGAATTTGCTTCTTACTTTGTGGGAGTTTAGTTGCCAGTCTCCATCCATATGCTGGAGTCTTTGGGCACGGTTCAGTCTCCTTCTGATCGGAGGTAGCCTTATCATCATAATCATCTGCGTTATTGCGACTTATTGTGCATACCGTTCACTTGGAAATGATGCCGAACATTTGAAGGAACGTCTCAGAACTGCATTATCCAGCATGTTCATTGCCACCATGATTGGGTTGGCACTCTTGGGTATAAGTTATCTTCCTGTGGAGAACTTGTTGGGGGGTATTCACCTCCACGTTTCCCTCTCCGTGAATGCGCTTGTGTCTACGTTGACGTTTACACTTTCGCTCAGTCCCACTTTCTGCCCTGAACAGCTTCCCTCCGTCCCGAGTATTCCCGTCCTCCATGCTCTCTGTTTCGTTTCTATTTCTTTCACTGTCTGGAGGGACCATATCGCCGTTTTCCTCATCATTTCATCGCTTATTCCGGCTTTTCTGACCGGATTCATTGCTCCAACTTCTTGCCTTCGGTACAGGATCCTCAGATTTTCTGCGCTCTTTCCGGCCTGTACTGGGCTCGTGTCAGCTAGCTCCGCGTGTAGAGAAGAACACTCCTATCGTATCGTATCATTCTGTGTTTCGCCTACTTCGTTCGCACCCCCAATTTTTGCTCTGAACCCCAACACCCTCAAACAAGACCTCTTGTTCTCAGAAGTCGTTCTTCTTGCGCCTCTGGAGACCCACGCGTTCTACGGGACAGGTCACCAACCACGCTATCTTCGCTGCCGCATGGAGAACGTCCTTTTTCCTTACTTCTACAGTTTCCGTTCCCTTTTCGCATCTTACGGTCATTACCAGCGCATTTTGTCCTTATGTCCTAGTGAGCCTGGTCTCGCTGTCCCTTGCACACCAGAACACCTCGCAACTACTTCCGCCACGTAGCCTGATAGGCTCGCTGCGTGCAGGCCTTGCAATCATGTTATATTACATGATCCTCTTTGGAAGTGCTACATGCGCAGTTGATGCAGTGTGTTCGTCCGAGCCATAGTGTACTATTGCCTGCCCACAATCAGCAATTTCCCAATCAAGCGCAGAGATCTCGACATTCGGACGCCTTTCAGTGACACGACACTCATAGCAGCATACATCAGCGTTCCGGTTTGGTCAGTGACATTCATATAGCTCGTCGCAAAAATGGCCCGAAAGCTGAGGGTGTTGAAAGTGCACAAGAAAAGTTGGACCATCTGTCCAGTTGAGACCCCATCCTAACAAGCTCCCCATGTCGTCGACGATTGAGTAGAAAGCAACCATGGCAGAATTGGACGTTGAGAGACACTGCATATGTCGCCTCCACGTTTGTGAAGCATGGTAGAGTCAACGATGGGAGGTATGATAGGACGCCAAGAGGATGCACATAAAGTCGATCATATTGACTTGTGGTCAGCTAGAACAAGCCAGTTTTCGCGTTGTGTGTACCGCAAGTGGTAGACTGCCAGTAGGTCGAGAAGGCACTTGTTGCCACAAGTTACAGCGTCGTACACGTTTGAGCTTATACTGTCAGCTTACTTGAAGCGAGCAAGATAGGGAGTTATACCAGTGGCGACGATACCAAAAGTCCTTACCAAGACGGGCGCGCTACCACAGTGGATAGTGTCACTGCCATTCGGCCCATTCCATGGCAAGTCACGACTGAATTCATCGTCTGGGCAGAGAAAGAACGCGCACATAGTCCAAAACAGGTGTGATGACTGAGGTAGAAATGTCGACCCACAGGGCAGGGGTTTAGCCTACAACCCACAACTATGCGAGAGCAATCAAAGTGGAAAATAGACTACAGGCAGTCAAGCCTGTCGAAGGTGTTCATAACCGATAAAGGACTGTGATAAATAATGTGATGATGGTAACTTCAAACCAAGTTTGGGTGGTAGTTTGACCATTTGACACGGGGGACGACACGAGATCGAACATGCTGAAATTGGACATGCGGGGCTGATTGACGTGTTGATGGTACATACCAGCGCCCTCGACTTAATTTAGTTCTGAGCTTTAACCCGAACAGCGAACGTGATGGCAGCCCTAAGTACCCTCGCATCCATCACGCACCGCATGCTCGGCCACCTCTGCGAACTGCCCGAAATGCACCTGTATTTAGCTCAACAGCCTACATGTTTCGTCATTATTGAGAAAGCGACTGTCAACGCCCGGTGGGTACTATGGGGTCTCTACGCGTTCTGAGCCGCGAAACGCGTCGATGAAAGTGAGGAGGCTATAAAGGCAGTCAGATGCAGGGGGGGTAGAAACCGTTGGTAAAGCGGTTGTGGTGTCGTCAGCGTACGCATCATGGGGCGTCGTGTCCAGAGGAGGGAAAAATCACCCATAGTTTCGTACCAATACATCCGAAGCAGCTTGGGATCATTGTGTGAGGGGGTCGGGATAGGCGGACGGATCGGGGATGTAAGACCATTTGAAGGTTGTTTGTGTGCGAAGGTGTCTTGGAGGGACTGTGGGGGGCGGACAGACCCGGGATGAAGAGCTTGGAGTATGCGTGAACTCAAGCAATTAAAGGTGTGCAACGCGTACCTCGAATGATGAAACGACGTGAGGACTGGTGATTTTAGAACTGGATAATTATGTCTCTAGATGTGCAGAATAGGTGATTAGGGCAACTCTGAGATGCATATAGGCCTACCTTGGTGTCGTTTATAGCACACGAAACGTTAGCGGGCACCACCAGATCCTTACTAGTCGGCCCTACATGATGTACACGTATATATTGCAGCAGCACACGAGACAAGGACGGCGTTTTGGGTGAATGGTTTTGCAGAATCAATTTTGTCTGACTGAGGCAGCACGCTCTAGGGGTTCGAATTTGATCACAAATCCAGTGAACGATGGTAGCGTAGCCCGAGCTACCTCTCATCAGGGTGGTTCAACGCTGAAAACGAGAACGTTTTGACAACTGATGTACCTCATGCTGATTGCATCTTGGGCCATTTCCAAAAAACAGTTGGGCCGACCGGGATTGGCACGCTCGCAGAGATTCAATTTGATCCCCACGATCGGGATCGAGCGAATATGGGAGCCCAAGCTACCTTTCATGTTTCCGTACCTGTAGGAAGGAATGTCAAGTCTATGAGTGAAACTAATGAATAGAGAGGTGAACGACGGCGCGTTGATTCAGCTGTTTGACGCCAGGTCGGCAAGTACGGCATTCTTCAAACGCAGACTGTTGGAAATTGCAAGCGTGCGCGCAGCCACAAGCGGCACTGGCGCAAGCGCACATGGCAGATTTGCCATGGTTTCTAGCCCCTTACAACTATCTTTGACTTTTTGACAGTTTTCTTACCCCTTTCAACAGTTCCTAAGACGCTAGGTCATCTGCCCCGTGCATACGAATTTCATACCACGACTAGTGTTTCACCCGTATCGTATATAAGACATACCTTTTCCATAGTTGTCGCCTCAGTCCGTTGTTTCCTGAACACGACTGAGTTATCGCTCGATAGTTGTGCCCCCTTGATCCTGGTATATTCCTAAAACAGACATGCCGAAATCGGGTCTCGAAACGAAAAGGATTGATTTTCGATTCTGCTTGCTCAAAATGAATCTCAAAGTAGGTGCCAAAACGGCGCCGTTTTCTATTCTGAATTACCCTATTAGCTTCCGCGGTCCTACTAAGCTTCACTCTCTGCTCTCGGAAGTTATTGCGGGTGACTTCGCAACCACTGATGCCTTGCGCGTATTCAGGCCAGCAAAAGACCCGCCCGCAGGTCTTCTCTGGCAATTTTCATGTCTGTCACGGATGGTTCGGCGAGCAGCGCTGTTCGGTCGATCGACATCGAACTTGGAGGACAAGAAATCGTAATCATTGACTTGGACAACTTCGACCCCAAACCCTAACAACGCTCTTGATCCACTCAAGGAAAGGCAGTGCAATGTCTTCTTATGTGCGAGACTGGCTGTTGAGTACTGCTGGAGAAGTCACCCTTCCATTACTGAGTGGATTGCACATTCTGCGACTGAGTGTACGTGTTCTCAGATTGGTTTTGCCTTGGTGGCATACTGATTTACATATAGATTTGATGACCAACGGAGCCGCGACCCAGTGTCCCCCGATTTACGCGTTGCTCGCGAACATTCGAATCGCGTATATATTGAAGGTGCCAAAGTTGGTTCTGCCCGACTCTCGTAAGTCCTCGTCATCTGTTCTGGTGTATTTGTTCGTGCTCACATGCAGACGAGGAAAAAATAATGGGTGCACGTTCAAAAGGGAAGTATTTTTGGGGCGTTGTACAGTTTTTAAACGCCGGAGAACGAGCTGCGGCTGAAAGTAGTGAACGCGTCGCTGGAGCCTTCGCATTCTTGACACGAGGTTCGTCACGCTTTTGATCAGAGTGCCGGACTTGGCACGGTACAAGGATCCAACAATCGGCTACTCGATCCATGGATGACGCGTTGCGGCCATTGAAGGCAACCTTGCTGAAAAACCGACCAGCATCGCGGAACTCCTCGGCAAGGCTCGCTCTTGTTCTCTGTTATCGTTGATGTGGCCGATGGACGACCAACACACGGGCCCGGATTCCTTATTCTAGGCGAATTTACCCTCAAGCGCTGAAACTATTTC
>JBBPKE010000648.1:0-14480 GCA_038089095.1 Tylopilus orsonianus | reverse complement strand
CATCCATATTAGCATTGGAGATCAACTAGCGATGTGGACAAGTGAGTATCATCTTTTCCTTTTTTTTCTCTTGCTGGGAACCGAAAGACGTCGACGAACTCATCTCGTCCCGTAGATGACGTTTTCAAGTCCACCGTACACAGAGCAGTGAACAAGAGTGGGAAAGAACGATATTCTATCCCCTTGTTTTTCGGTACAGATTACCATGTGAATATTGAGGTGAGTGGCTCATATTTGAACGAAACGAAAACGTTTAATGTGTCCATGTCTCTGTAGCCCATACCAACTTGTGTGTCTGCCGACAGGCCAGCGAGACACGGTCCTATTACAGCTGGAGAGTATGTGAACAAGCGGCTGAAGAGCAAGTACCATACAACGTAGTCGTTCAAGATGCCCCCCAGTGTATGTTTTTTACCCTTCAGGAAATTTGACTTTTTCGGTGTGACGGAATCTACTGGATTCTGTTACAGACATATTTGTGCAACTAAATACCATTGCCATCCCAATTATGATTCAACATCAATTCTCTCCAACACCCACCGCTCGATGGGGGCTGATACACCATCCACTCGAACCTCCCCCGGACTCCTAGCCACGCTTACAAAGCGAAACATATCCCCGTCCTCCTGGGCCAAATCTCTCCCAAAAAGCGACCAAGTATATCCAATCGATCTCTCCATGGCAAGACTCGACGCCACCTCTTTCCCTTTGGCGTACCGCTCCACGACCATCCATGCCACATCCCTCGGGATCGCCTTCACGTCCAGATCTATATGGACCATCCTGATCTGGGGGATGTCCACATAGGGTGCAAACATGCGGAGTAACGCTTGATTCCGCTCCCCTTGAATCCATGTTTGGTGCGCCGTGGTGCTCTCCCATCCCGTCAGCAGGTGGACCTCGAGGGCATTCTCAGGGTTAGTGAAGAAATGCAACGGAAAGCCTGAGCATTCTGACTGCCAGGCGGAGAGCGTTCGGAAGAGGGGTTGGAGGATGGGATCCGAAAAGTGAGGGGGTGATTTGAAGTGGAGGATGGCAAACTCGGTGATCGTCATGATTATTCAATGCTGGTAGTACAGATACTTGGCGGCAACTAAAAGCCATGCTCGGCGTAGCATTTCACAAATGGCCATGACTGACGCGTCCCAGATAGGCTTAGCAGCACCCAGTCAAGGGTCGTAAGGGATATTCGGTCCCAAGAAGACATGTATGTAATGCTGTCATAAAAGTAATTACAAAAACACGACCCTAACCTTTGGGGGTCGCGGTTACTAGAGTGGGAAGGGCGTGCTGGCACTCCTTTCAAACCCGGCCGTCCCTTTGACTAAAGCAATGATTTCAGTGAGTCTTGAGAGAGCCCAGGTTACCAGGTCTCACACGCTCCCAAGGCGTTCTTCATCTTCAACCAAAAAGGAGAGGTCGGCGGCTGTACATTCGGCGGCTAACACTCTCGTACTGATCTTGGTATGTGCGTTCAGGTCTTGATTTCCCGTTTATACCGGACAGATTTCAAGTAGGTCCCTATTCCTTCCTATCAACGTTGATCACTCACTGTTTCTAGGCGTTCAATAGCGGACGTATTCCGAATCCAGGTCGTGTCCAACAGTGACGTGCGGTCTCCTATTATCACATTGGGTTCCACGAGCTTTTTCCACGTCCGCATCAACAATCTCTACGTCGTTGCTGTCACAAAGTAAGCCAGACAATTTCTTTGGCACCAACTTGACCTTAGCACGTGGTCAGGACCAACGCCAATGCCGCTCTCGTATTCGAGTACTGTTACCGCTTCATCACGATTGCCAAATCTTACTTTGGAAAAGTCGACGAGGAGTCTGTCAAAAATAATTTTGTTCTAATCTATGAATTGATAGACGGTATGACTGCGCCAGGTGCTATTCCGCTCGACATCTTACAGCTGTGTCTAGAAATCAACGACTTTGGTTATCCACAAAACAGTGAAATAGACACATTGAAGAGCTACATCACAACGGAGAGTGTCATGTCATCTCCGCATGCTGCCGTACGTCTTCTCTGTTCATCTCCTGCGTACGGGCTCACCTCGTATGCAGGAAGAGTCTGCAAAGATTACTGTGCAAGCGACAGGCGCGACAAGTTGGCGACGTGGTGACGTCAAGTACAAAAAGAATGAAGCATTCGTTGACGTCGTGGAGACAGTCAACCTTAGTATGAGTGCCAAAGGCTGGTTGCATGAGCTCACGTCGTAACAAGTGTGCTCAAATCGTCGTCACAGGGACTATACTTCGAGCCGATGTCGATGGTCACATACAAATGCGGGCGTATTTGACCGGCACACCCGAGTGCAAATTCGGTCTCAACGATAAGTTGGTCATTGACAAGAGTGAACGCGGGACCAGTGGAGGCGATAGTGTGGAGCTAGACGATTGTCGATTCCACCAATGCGTCCGCCTTAATGAATTTGATTCCGATCGAACTATCAGCTTCGTTCCACCTGACGGGGAGTTTGAGCTCATGAGGCAGGTACAGATCATCATTTTTGTAGGTTGAATCTGAGCATTTTGTTCGTTTAGGTACAGAGCTACGTCGAATGTGAAGTTGCCGCTGCGCGTCATCGCAACTGTCAATGAAATCGGTACATCACAAGTCTCTTATACGATCTCTGTCAAGGCAAGCTTTGGCAATAAGCTCTCTGCTACCGATGTGGTACTCAGAATACCCACTCCATTGAACACAACGACCGTGGATTGCAAAGTTGCTAATGGCAAAGCCAAGTATGTTCCTGCAGAAAATGTGGTGATCTGGAAGTATGTCTGGTCCTATTACTTGGGGGGTAGCAAAGTTGATACCTTGACCAGGATGCCCCGAATACAGGGCGGCCAAGAGTGTACATTCACGGCCTCAGCTGAGCTCACGTCCACGACAGTTCGACAAGTGTGGGCGCGACCCCCAATAGATGTCGACTTCCAGGTCTTGATGTTTACCGCGTCCGGGCTCATCGTTCGCTTTTTGAAGGTATTCGAGAAGAGCAACTACCACAGCATCAAGTGGGTACGCTACCTCACCAAAGCAAGTGGAACATATCAAATCCGGGTGCGTGTCTGGTTATTCGGCTCCGTCAGTTGTGGCCTGACTCCCACAGTTCTGAGGCAGACTAACTGGCCGAGGTACCTGGGACCTTTATATACACGGAATTTACGATAGGATATCCTGCCTAGAATAATAACTAGCTAATATACCTTGATGCGGACCCTTGGGAGATCAGGCCCAGGGGCCGCTGTCCGCGAGTCTCGCACGATGGGGAGAGGCAAAGATCTGTGGGATCCAATATAGGCAGTCTTCATAATCGTCAGGTTCCACGCGCATAGTATTGGTGTCGTAAACTTGCCTCAGCAACTGTCCCCCACCCAACTCATCACCATCTTGGTCCCATGTTCTGGAGGTATTTCGCTGTATTTTGGTCGGCGAATGCTCGCGTGACAATTCTCGCTGGCGTGTAGATTCGGCTTCCACAACACATCCGCGATAGACAGTCTCCTGGACAAGGACGACGTCTCGCTCGAAGCCATACTGGACGAGGACGATCTGCTGCAAGAATGCAAATCACAAAACACGAGGCTCATCGATTATTTCCAGCGCGTCGATGTCCTGAAGCGCTTGTTGGGGTACGTCACCGGCGAAATTGAGGGCACCGAGGAGAGTGGCCGGTACAAGTGCGTGCCAGCTTCCAATGCAACCCATCGAGGTCTCACCGTGCGCAGGTACCCCTATGTTGCGACAGAGGTACTCTGCAGCGAGATTTGGTCCATCGTGGAGACCTGCGTGAATCATAGCGAGGAGCTTCTTGCCCCGTTCTGGGAGACCGTCCTTGACAGGTCTCCCGAAGACATGAAAATGGAGATGGTCATGGCCTCGCACTTTGCAAAGATCAATGCCGTGTTTCTCACCAAGAAACCTGCAGAGGTAGGACGCGACTTTTCTCTTCATGCTGCTTCTTGTCTAATTCGGTCGCAGATGCTTGCATTTATTCAATCCCAACCATCTGTTGTGGAGCGGTTACTTCGCCATGTTGAGACCCCTTCAATAGTGGATTTGCTCGTCCGCATCATTCAGCTGGATGAGCATCCAGGTGGAGCGGGTGTCCTCGAAGTATGCTCTCACATGCACTCTTTTGTGCAGTCACTCACCTCCCGTCGGCGACCAGTGGTTATCTTCAGAACATCTCATGGGGAGGCTCATAGGTTTACTTTCCCCTGCTCACTCCAGTGACATGCACACTGTTGTGTCGGAACTCATAAAGGGAATCATCTCCATGGCTGCTCCCTCGCCTGGCGCCGGGTTGACGGAAGGGCTCCAGAATGGCCCTGCATCAAATCGTTTCGCACGCGAATTGGCTCATAGGGACAGCATCTCCACGTTGGCTGGGTACATCCTCCACGACTTTGAAGCTGACGGACCTCTTGTCAAACCTTCCGCTGGAGACAGCGACGACAATATCGCTTCCCCTCCCTCCGAGCTTCCTAATGGCCACTCTGCGACGTCATCCGTCATCCACTCGATATCCGTCATTATCGAGCTCATCAGAAAGAACAATTCGGATTACTTTGAACCTTATCTGTTCCACACACTACGGAATCGGTTGATACAGGTTCAACAGCAGCTCCAGGGTGCGGAGAACGCGCGGGAAACACTAGAGGCGGCCATGAAGGAGATGGTTGACCGCATGGGGGTCGTCAACCTTGGGCCACTGCTAGATATCATGTGCGAGCGACTGCCCGACTTTCAGCGATACCTACGCCAACCCCGTTCTTTGGTGTGTCCATCCTGACATTCCCCTGCGATGACTGGTTCACTTTTAGTTCATGCAGCAAGGGCTTGTACCAACGACCGTAGGTCTCATTCGACCTCTTACATTCGAGCGGTATCGAATATGCGAGTTATACGCTGAACTTCTTCATTGTTCGAACATGTCTCTTTTGAATCGCCTTTCGGAACATGATAACCTCTATGATAGCGAAGGTCGGTTACAGGGCGGGCTGGCAGCTTTGGAAACATTGGCCCGCGTGATTGCGCTAGGCTCTTCGGACGATCGCGAACGCGAGCCCTCTGATGAGCCTCGCGATGAGGTAGAACCGGCCTTGGAGCTCCCAATCACGAATCCCTCACGCGGATCCTCTCTATTGGACTCGGATGACGATATGAGCGACGACCCGGGAAGTTCGGACGACGACGCCATGGAGGAGATTGTAATGGATGATGAGTCTCCAAAAAACCATTTCCGCAGCGGAGATGATTCCCGGGCGGAGCAAACACAAACGACCGTTGCTTCTCCGATCTCATCTTCGTCGCCACCATCAGAACACATCACGCAAACTGATCCCCAACGGAGTCCTATTGTCCCCAGTCCTCGGGAAACAAGTTCGCAGGCAACGGCTACTCCATCACGTCAACATTCACGACGATCAACCTTCTTGAGCGCAGTCCCGGATATTCCTGTTGGTGAGAGGATAAAGCAGTGCTTCCTGGATGCGTCTGTGTTGTCGACGTTATTGGTGAGAAGTTTCCAATTCTGCCCGTTTCAGGCGTCTGACCATGTTTCGTCGTAGGACCTGTTCTTTGAATACCCTTGGAATAATTTCTTACATAGTGTTGTTTACGATTTTATCCACCAAGTCCTCACAGGCAGAATCGATGGCGGTTTAAACCGCCAGTTGACTATCGCACTCTTCAGGGATGCTCGACTGATGCAACGCATCGTCGATGGGCAAAAGCAAAATGATGCTGAAAGGCAAGTCATGGTATCCTACTCTATTTGATAATGTCCGTATAACGATGCCATCTTTCAGCGCCAAACCCAAAGGCGTGCGATTGGGGTACATGGGACACCTCACACTCATGGCGGAAGACGTCATCACCGCCCTCGACCATTTTCCGCTTGACCTGCGCTATATCATCGAACAGTTTGCACCACAGCCTGCGTGGAATGACTACGTGACCGGAAGATACAAGGAAACAAAGAAACGCGACACTAGCTTGCTTGGTGGTGGTAAACCAGCCGTCAATAATGTTTCGCGTGCGGGAGGCCGATGGGCGGTGGATGAGGCGGACGTCAAAACAACTGCCGTACCGGTCAACGACGGCGCCGGGATGAAAGGAGAGTTTAGGAGAATGACGACAATGCGACCGAGTCGGGAAACAAGCGCCGACTTTGGCCCCGCACCGATGGAGGACGAGGAGGACCACAGTACTGGTCCACCTCAGGTATTTGACAAGCGCTTGACATTTTCGGCTACCCGCTGATATGTTTCAGTTTGCTCGGTACTTGACTCAGGAGCTCCATGCGGGCGAATATCTCACGTCGGATACGTCCGACGAAGAGGATGATGATGAAGAGGGCGGATGGCTAACACAATCCAGGTTCGATCTTGGAAAGCCTCCACCCGCTCGCCGACACAACAGTGGGCAGAGCTCCTCTGGGTTTGAAGTGCGTGCTATGACATGACTATAACACTCCAGGCACGGACGAAATAATTACAGGACACGTTCGATCCCTCTACTTCCGGTACTCTCCGGGAAGCACTCTCGGATGACCCGTTTGGCGTTAACAGCTATGATGATGTTTGTCTTGTCCTTCATTGAAATCCATCGCTGCCTCACGCTAGGTGTTAGGATGATGGCTTTGACCCCTTTTCAGATTCAGCTATAGCAAGTTCCTCGGATTCGTTTACGTTCCCGTCGTCGTCGTTCTCTTCGTATTCATCGGACGACTCCTTTGACTTTGGTGATTTCCAGTCAGGTGACTCTGACAGTCTAAAGGACGGCGAACTCACACCCACCGCTGGAAGCTGGACGTTTGCCAGCGGCTCAGAAGCGGAAGGTGATTCAGAAGGGGATGACTTTGGGAGTGCAAACGGGAGCGGACCACACAGTGGCTTGCAAACGATATCGCTAGACGAAGTGAATGACCAGTTTGAAAAAAAGAAGCCAGTGTGGGACCCTTGAAAGGTACCAGAGCTTCGTCGTCGTGTAGACCAATCACGAGTACCATTTGTATCATAGTATACCCCCAGTAGCGTTTGGCGTACTTGCGCGACTGATATATCGGCACATACATAATGTAATCCCTTGGTTTATTTGAGAGGCGAGGATGGGAGTACAATCGATACTAGGGCTGGAATAGATAACCTCCATTCCTCGAGATGGCCGTGAAATTCAGCTGGTCGAGAATCTTGCCGCTAGGTTCTGCTAGTGTACATTCGACCTTGTCGCCTGGTACGACCGGGCCAACACCGGAAGGAGTCCCAGTGAGGATGAGATCGCCTTCCTGTCAAGTGGGTGGAACCAAGTGCAGTCAGTCAAACAGGCCGCTGGGACACTTCCGAGACACACCTCCAACATCATGATGGAAGAGATGTGTTCGATGAGTTTGGGTATGCGGAAAATCATGTCGTCGGTAGTGCCATCCTGTTTGACTGTACCATTGATCTGTATTGCGCACCGTGAGTCCCCAACCACTCGTTATGATGTAGGTCCGAATACGTCACCTTGAGAGCGAGTCTGAGGTCGTGGGGATCCGAAATCGACGACTCGGGTATGAATGTGCTGAGCAGGGGAGGAGGGTGAGACGTTGGAGAGGAGAGGCGGCACGTGCAAAGAAAGAAGGAAAGAAAAAAAAAAAAAAAAGACCAACCCAATGGGAGTAAAGGTATCAAAGCCTTTCACGGCGGACCAAGGAAGGCCCTTCTTCTTGACCTCATCCTGCATGTTACGTGCGGTCATGTCGACCGCCAACGCTAGTCATGGCGATCAGCACCACTGTTGGCTTGGTCACACCATCGTTCGCACCATATCCAGCAATGTGAGACTGGGCGGCATCTTGCGAAATGTCGCGCCCGCTTTTGCCAATGACGAGACCGAGCTCCACTGGGATGGTGGGAAACGAACGTCCATACCGCGTTGCAACAGCAGATGGAACGACAGACCTTCATGGTGAGCAATGACACCACGGGGAATCTCTACATGTCCACCGGAAGGCAGGTAGCTCGAGGCGGGCTTTAAGAAGAAGAAGGGCTCCTTTGGACGGGTGTTGTTGAGCTCCTTGATGTGTTCCGAGTAGTTTCTGCCGATGGCGACAATCTGGAATAGACCCCCGCCCCCTTGGTCTGATGTGCATGGGACCCGAAAAGGTGCTGGTGTCGTACCTTTCTTCCCTGTCTCACAAACTGAGCTGCTATGGACGACATCTTGGTTGGGGAAGCAAAGGTCGACCGTCACGCCCACATGAATGCTTGGGTGTGAAGAGACGCGCTAAACTAGGCATGAACCCCTGAGCCAGCGTGTGTGCGGTGGGAATGGGCAAGGCGCCGTCGCAACAGTGCAGACGAGACCTGGTCGACAATAGTAGAATGATATCGTTGTTTCTAGTGGCATGTATTATTAAACTAGGGTGCATCTATTCCATGCGCACACCTAGGGAACAAGGTCTATACTATATGCAGCGAGGACGACACCAAGCGGAGTTGTACCATCTTCCGGATAAACTTTGTATACAAACAGACAGCAGAAAATTCAGAAAGAAATACCTTCAAGTTGTCAACCTCGTGTACTTTACCAGGTGTTCGAATCTGTGTCAAGATTCATCAATCCAGTCTATACGACCTCAGGTCGTACTTGGGCTGCTCCCACCAAAAATAAGGCACACCACCCAATGACTACACATGAAACTGCTTACACCTGAGACACGATGGAATAGGATCTATAAACATCCAAAAGCAGTGAATACCTTCCAATCGTCTAACCTTATTTGACCCAACCATGGGCTAGAATCCCTATTGGCTGTGGTGTCCTATCGCAATGACCTCACTATCGAAATCCGAAAAATCCTACATTCAATCTTCGTTGCTTTCTGACCCACCACTGCGCCCCGATGGTTGTGCACTTGTGGGTGCCAGGGTGTGTATAGGACATCCCGAGCGCAATGGACATATACAAGAGGCTGGCGGCGTGTGTGGCGGCACGGAAGTGATCGTCGGAGTAAAACTTGAAGTGGCCGGTGCTGGTGAAGAAGACGAAGGAGGTAGGGTCGCATGTACCGTCTCTTGGTGAGCCATGCCACTTCCGCGCCGCATCATGGGCCTTCACACTGTACATTGGGACGTGGACACTGTCAGCTCCCCCGCCGCTTATCCTTCGTTGACATCGAACGCGCTGGACGACTTCCAATCCGATCTGACGATCCTGCTGGAGAGCGTCCTCTCCCATCCGACTCTTCGTCCAAAAGACTTGGTGATCGTTCCCGGGAGGAAACTGTGAGCCGTGAAACTGGACGCGGTGGTGTTTGCGGATGGGGGGAATCTCGTCGATTGCCTCATGCTCGCGTGTCGTGCTACGCTCTGGGATACCAAGGTACCCCGTACAAAAGGAGTGGAGTATCGAGCCTCGCGTTGGCGTGCTACACAAGGTGATGTGGGGACAGACGTGGATCTAGACGAGGGAGAGGAAGAAAAGGGCAGAGTTGTGACCAAGGAGGTAGGTGGGGCAACCGATTTCGAGCTGACAGACTATTGGGACGGAGGTGAGGTGTTGAACGGGAGAGAATCGTGGCCGGTGTGTGTTACGCTCAACGTTGTAGGTCTTTTGACCCGCATTTTCGCGGTCGCGGACGTTCATCCGACGTAGCTATCAAATGTGCATTTTTTAGACGCTACACTGCAAGAAGAAGTCTCTGTGCCATTGCGCATGTATGCGATGTATGCATTCCCAGAAGGGAAACCCATCCTCCAGACGTTCAGACTGGTCGGTCCTGACGTGTCTACCATGGACCAGATACGAAGACTACTCAAGGTTTTTCCTCATTCATGTCTTTTCATCTTCTAATCTCACCATGACACTGCAGCATGCAGAGACGTATGCCCGCAGCGTATCGGCGGGGTTGGAAACGAAGCTCAAAGATGAGGAGGCCCGGCGGGGTATCAGGGCTCGTGAAAGGTTTTATGGCAGGTTGACATGATTGCGTGAGCCAGGGGCATTGCTCAACTATCACCGATTCTCCTTGAACACATCAGTATTTCGGATATCTCTTTCCCATACGGGCCTTGTGAACGCTGCGAGTTGAGTGGTGGTGTGCACAGGTTCGCCGATACTTGGCTACTGGACTCCGGAGGTCATGCTCTGTGTTGGCTAAAGATGGGGGTCAGTTCAACGAGGTATCATAAAGGGAGTGGTGATGTTGCATGTACGAGTCTCCAATGTTCGCCACGAAGTCGGACTTTCAGCAATAACCATATTTGGGTTTCGGCCGAGGGATGTCAAGTCTGACTCGATTAACGTGAAAAAGACCTGGGCGCAATTTGACACTCATTCGTGACTCGTTCTGCTTCGTTGCCTTTTTCCTGGCGACAACCATGTCTATTCGAGCAGCTCTGCGCACTACAAGTGCTCAAAAGTCAGCCACGACTGCGTGCTTCACGCGTTCAAAATCCACGATCTCTTCAGCCTCGATTGTCGAGGCTAAGTCAAGAGTGAGGGATCATGCCAGAAACTTGAGCAGATCATCTCCGAGAGGTGCTACCCCGGCACCAGCCGTGTAATGCTTTTTGACTATATTTGTCTCTGCGGGGGTGCTCACGAGTTTGCACTAGTCGACCCAACCCCAATGATGTGCCGTTCCCTGCGCAGGTGGAGCAAGGCAGTAGTGCCGCTGCTCTTGATCACTCGTTCGTTGGCATGTCTGGCGGTCAGATATTCCACGAGATGATGCTTCGCCATGGCGTCAAGCACATCTTTGGCTACCCGGGTGGTGCTATCCTTCCTGTGTTTGATGCTATTTACAACTCCAACCACTTCGACTTCGTGCTCCCTCGCCATGAACAGGGAGCGGGACACATGGCAGAAGGTTATGCCCGTGTGTCAGGAAAGCCTGGTGTCGTCCTCGTCACGTCAGGGCCAGGAGCAACCAATGTTGTGACACCAATGCAAGATGCTCTCTCTGATGGCGTCCCTCTTGTCGTGTTTTGCGGGCAGGTCGCTACCTCAGCCATCGGTTCGGATGCATTCCAGGAAGCGGATGTCGTTGGCATATCGAGAAGTTGCACCAAGTGGAATGTAATGGTTAAGGATATCACCGAGTTGCCCCGGCGTGTCAATGAGGCGTTCAAGATTGCCACGTTGGGCCGTCCCGGGCCGGTCCTCGTAGATCTTCCAAAGGATGTTACCGCCGGGATTTTGCGTACACCTCTTCCTTACAAGGCTACCACTCCTGGCTCACATACCCTGCCGACGAATCCCCTGCAACCCATTACTTCCCCGACTGATGTCGTCCTCATCCAGCAAGCTGCTAGCCTAATCAACCAGGCACAACGGCCTATTATCTATGCCGGAAATGGAGTTCTGTCGTCGCCCATGGGACCCAAGCTGCTTGCCCAACTTGCGGAGCAAGGCAACATCCCTGTGACCACCACTCTGCAAGGCCTTGGTGCCTTTGACGAGACCAACGAGAAGAGTCTTCACATGCTCGGTATGCACGGTTCTGCGTACGCCAACCTCGCAATGCAAAATGCCGATCTGATCATTGCTCTTGGGGCACGATTTGATGATCGTGTTACCGGCAAGGTTGATACCTTTGCGCCTGCTGCGCGGGCAGCGGCAGCTCAAGGACGCGGCGGTATTATCCACTTCGAGATTCAGCCCAAGAATGTCAACAAAGTTGTCGATGCCTCCATCCCGATTCTTGGGGATGTCGTGTCGAACCTTGCTGCGCTGGTCCCTTTGATCCGGTCGACGCCACGACACGAATGGTTTGCAAACATCAAGGAGTGGAAAGAGAAATATCCTTTCACCTATGAGAAGACTTCTGGACCCGACGCCCGTATCAAGCCCCAAGAAGTCATTGAGGAACTAGACAAGCAAACAGCACACCGTAAAGAGGATGTTGTTGTCACTACAGGTGTTGGTCAACATCAGATGTGGGCAGCTCAACATTTTAGATGGAGGACACCTCGGTCCATGGTTACCTCCGGCGGCCTCGGTGTATGTGATATCTTTCTATCCTTCTCTCCGGAATGTTAACTGTGTATCTAGACGATGGGCTTCGGTCTGCCCTCGGCCGTCGGTGCCAAGGTCGCTGCACCGAATAAAACCGTGGTTGATATTGATGGCGACGCTTCATTCAGCATGACTGCGATGGAGCTTGCCACTGCTGCCCAATATAACATTGGTGTGAAGGTGCTTGTGTTGAACAACGAATTCCAGGGAATGGTGTTGCAATGGCAAGGTATGGTCTCAGCCTGAGAAATGCACAGCAGCGTTGGCTCAACCTGTAAACAAGATCTCTTTTACGATGCCCGGTACTCCCATACGCGGATGACAAATCCTGATTTTGTTCTCCTCGCCAAGGCAATGGGTGTACATGCAATCCGGTGTAGCAACGTAGACGAACTGCCTGCCAAAATGAAGGAGTTTCTCGAGTACGATGAATCAAAGCCTATTCTGTTGGAATGCGTAGTTGAGAGGAATGAGCATGTATACCCAATGGTATGTCTTTGGTCTTTGGTCGACTTCATTTGTTGCTGACCCGTCGTTAGGTGCCGGCTGGTAAGGCCCTGCACGAACAAGTTCTCCACCCCACTTTGAGACCAAAAACGAAATCGGATGCCTGAATGCGCTCCATCTGGGTTTTGCCAATGTATTGAACAAGTCTCGACATTTTCTTGCTCGATATTTCATCAATGTATCAATGTGTATCATCAGTCGTAGCGCTCTCTTACTTTTCATTCATTTTTCATTCATCGCGCACGTCGTCGTTTTAGAGGTTTCTAGGAACGCAAAACGGGGTGTTGAATCCCAGACTGTTTCATGTCCATGTGGTTTGGTTGAACGTAAATGAGATGCTATTTGCTTTATCTCGGTGCTCAATGCTCGGTTGTATGGGCCTGGCGATGAGCACTGCTCTCAGATTCGGAGCAGGAGAACGTCATGGTGGGTCAATAAGCGCAGTTATACTAGTAGCACTTATTCCTATCCTACTGCGGCCAAAACCTTTGGAAGTATTGCCTGAGTCACAGCCCACGGTGATCGCAGGCGATACAAGGAAGGAGTATTTTCTGGTTGTCCTCAGGCTCAGGGTCGACAAGGCAACGGCTAACCTCTAGCGAGCTGGCAATGCATATCACAGTTACAGGGCCAATTAGGTGCAGCCCAAGCTTCCGAACGCTTTTGATGTTACTTGCCTCTCGCATGGAGCCAGCGAGCCGCCACAGTTCAAAGCTCCGGCCCGTTACCACGATTCTGACACTAATATCCTTGTACCAGTCGGCAGCTACTATGATGAGCGGTTGGCATGACACACAACAGACCCTGGCCGAGAACAATGTTTTGGAATAGGTTCCTTGGATGCTGTTATGCCAAGAAGATGGGGCGATGTTGACATTGCGCCGCGAACGCGGAATTCTCATCGGTTCAAAGCGCAGAAGGGAACAGCCTTCAAGCCAAGCTAGCCACCTCGTCACACGCTTACAACTCTATGCCGTAGTAACCGGGGTGCAGATAAAAGGTGGGTCGTGGAACGTTCTTATCTCCTCACACAAGTTACCGATTCTACCACCCGCTCTCCGCAGAGTATCCAGTGATACAAGCATGCTTACCAATTGTTGGACCGTCGGTGACGACGGAGTACCAGATCCAGATGGATCGGTCGATCTTGCGGGTATGTATCGAATTGAATGCTACTAGAGGCCAGCTCGTTTAACCTCTACTACCCATCAGGACCACTATTGATAACAATTATCACGACCCAAGACATGCAAACAGCAACCGGCTCCTCAGGGTTAGAGGAAGGCAAAACGCACCAAGGTTGGCTTCCTCGAACAACAAACCCACCCGCCTTGATGCTGACCATACCGACTCTAGAACCTCCCTTGCGAGGTGTCTTCTGGTCGCAGTACGGGGCAGTTTGATATGACTTGGCCGATTGACAATGTAATGCTGGGCTCGAAGCGTCCTCGATCGTTTAACTGATATCACGGTCCCTCGCAGACAATTCAATACAGGCTGTCACTGCCGCTCACAATAAACCATCAATATCGCGCACCCAAATACGAAAGTAGCCGGGCTTTATGACTATCACACGCATAGTGTGTCCTTTGGTGTGCTCCTGGTACATTTTGCCACGAGCAACCGTATTGGGACGAAAAAGTCGCCAGCGCAGATGGGAGGAACTCTGGTGTTGCCTATGATACCCATTGTAGCAGGTCTACTGTACTTTGGGAAGTCGGCTGCCTGCACGCATGTAAACGCGGTCTTTTAGATGCGAAGATGAACGTGCTTAATAGTTTTACTCGGTCTCGGACCACGTTGAATCAACATGAAATTTCGTCTACAACATGGAATGAATTCTATGTTGGATATCGGGTGCTGTGCAGGAGTCGTCGAAATGTGACGGCGCACTCTCCTTGATGTTTGTTCGACAATGTTCGCAATTGTTGCTGGAGTTGGGGCTGCTGCACGTT
>JBBPKE010000647.1:0-14493 GCA_038089095.1 Tylopilus orsonianus | reverse complement strand
CTCGCCCTCGCCCTCGCCCTCGCCTCGCCCTTTATCCTTTATTGCCCAAGTTTGGCACCAGCTGAGCTGACTGCACTCATTCCCATCCTTATGCCCGTCCGAGCAGGTACATGTACGGCACCTACGTTGCGCTCTTGCCCATCCCCGCACTGTCAATGGGCGCCATCACCGACGCCGGCCGGCGAATGGGCATGTTCCTCAGCTTTGCAGCGCTCGGCGCACTCGGTGGACCGCCCATCTCGGGGGCGATCAGTGCCCGCACGGGCGGCTTTCAGGACGTGGGGTGGTGGGGAGGTGCGTGTGTCATGTTGGCTACTCTGATCTCGATTGCGCGATGTGCTCAACGGCGGGGTGGTAATCAGGCGCGATATTGTTGTTTTCGGCGTGCTTGCTGACGGTGACGCGGTATCTGTTGCTGGGCAAGGTTATCGGCAAGGCTTGAACGGAGTGGGTGGGTGGCGTGCGTGTGCTGTGGATAAAGAAAGATGGGATCAAACAGGATAGGTCGAGGTGGTTACCGAGCCGGAAGCGCAGTTGGGTTCGCGAGTGGAATTGGACGACAAGGATGGTCAAAGGACATGCCACGTGTGGCCATAGAGCATGTCATTGGGAATGAACAGGGCCGTGGTCAATCTCACATATACTCCACTGTCAATGTTACCCATAACCCAACATAGTCATCGACATGCATATGAGTAAAAGCAACAACCGAGAGCTATCAAAGATAACAAGGGAAAAGACATTGATATCAAAAACACCGTTTCTCGACGACCGACCTAGATTCGTATACAGTAATCGCCTATAACCAGAGATGGAGGAAAAGAGAAGGGACGAAAGAACGCGAGGCAAAATGTGATGCATGACTGCCCATAGCGATGGATAAAAAAAAAAAAAAAAGAAGAGGCGTCGACACCGGGTATACCAAGTGCACGCAGATCGATCCGTCATCGCGGATCACCCGACCCCACAAAGTCGATGATACGCGGTTCAGTCCAACACCTCGAACCGGCCTCGTTTCCCCTCCCGCATCTCCCCCCCATCCTCATCCAACCCCCGCTTCTCAGCGACCCCAACACCCACGTCCAGACCCGAAGCAATGCTCTCAAACGCGGCAAATCCCTCAGGTACACCGACACCCATCAGATTCTCGTTGCTCACGAGGTCTTTGAGGATCGCTTGATACCGCTCGTCAGAGAGACCCATACCGGCCAACGGATTGATCCGCCCATCGTCATCATAACTTCGCATTGCCGATGAAGATGCAGCAGCACCTACGGCAAGCGCCTCGTTGAAGCCCCCGTCTGACAAGGGTGGCACCCCCATGGGCGGTCTCGGTACCTTGGACATTTGTTGAATCACTTTGAGATGCATCAGGTGTTTCTGTCCATGAAGATGCATCGTCAGACATCGAACCATCTGGGGCGGTGTGACAGGAACGCACCTCGAGCATGTCCAGCAAGCCCTCCTTTGTAAACGGTTTCGGTAGGATATCGTTCATTCCAGATGAATAATACGTCATGATCTCACTCGGTTTTGAATTGCTCGTCATTGAAATGATGGGCGTCATAAGATCAAACTGCCTTATCAGCGAGGTTGCTGATATCCCGTCCATCTTTGGCATCACAATGTCCTATTTGCGTCGAGTCAGCGGCGAGGACAGATGAGAGAGAGAGCATATCGAGACACACCATCAATACCAAGTCATATTTTTCTAGATTCATCTTGGTCACGGCAGCGACTCCATCCACAGCCACGTCGATCGCACACCCAAACACTTGCAAAAACTTGCTGCTCAGGCGTCGGCTTACCGCATCGTCATCCACGAGTAAGACGCGCGGCGGTACCGCCCACCCAGGAACAAACGTTGACCGACGCACGCGTAGCTTCTTGTGGCCCGTACACGAAGACGGCGGAGGCGCTGAAGAGGAAGATGGCGAAGGCGATCCGTTAGATGGGTTCGTGGGCGTCGGCTGAACGACCTCCTCTGGCCCCGGACTCTCCTCCTTCTCGTACCCTTCGTCCTCCCCACCAACACCACCACCTACAGCGACTCGCCTGTCTGTTGTCGATCCGGAACTGGACCCAGCTGCACCGTCCGTCCCCGGAAATGTCCAATTCCCATTCGGATCCTCGACGTTACTCCGGGGCAACAAATGCCCAAGCGTAAACACCTGCAGTCCCTCATGCGCACTCTGCGCAGGGGGCTCCCATATATCCGGCGGGAGTATAAACGGCTCATCCCCCGTTGACGTCCCAGGCAGGTGCATCTGTAGATGCATCTGGGATATCTGCGACAAGGTATCTTGGCCCGAGCCGGCATTCACTTCTGTCCCGGACGACGACGGCGACCTTGCGGTCGTGCTGGAACGAAAGGACAAGCCGCTCTCCGCACGCCGAGACATTTCATTCATCTGCACGAGGCTTGCACGTGCAATCGCACCCGGATCAGGGTGCTCACCGAGACCTAGCACCCGCTGTGCTTCCTGCGCAGGCAAGAATTGTACCTGTGGGTTCAAACTCTGTAAAGCACTACCAACCTGACTCGCTTGACTTTGGCTCTGAGAGGGCCCTAGCGCCTGTATCAGCGAGGACGATGAGGGGGGTCCTGGTGCTGGTGAGGATACGGACATGGACTGCAGAAACGGACTGGGTTGGGGTTGCGAGTTAGCAAAAAGAGATGCTGCCGCGGAAGTTGCATTTCCTGTACCCGTTGCAAAAAGTGACGGAGGTGGATGTGTGCTTGGGGTCATGCTGGAGTGTGCAGGGGGAACAACAGGGGTTTTTGGCTGGGGCACAGAAGAAGGGGCAACAAGGGTAGGTGGTGCGGCTGTCGGTGCTGCTATACCATCCTTATGTTTCGCTGATGAGACAAGGCACACGTCAGTATAAGCGAACAAAAAGAGGTCTAGAATGTGAATAAAAAATTCAAAACAAGAAATCAAGCATCAACGAAACTCGGTGTGAGATACCACAACCGAAAGCCACTTTTCAAATCAGTAAACTCAACCACGAGCCACCAGGTCAGGGCCAATGCAAACACATTGGTGACCGCCCGCCAACCAGCACGAGAGAGGCCAAAAAAAAAAAAAGGACACGAGACACAAGGCACAAAAGGGAACGACTTACGCCCTTCACTGGTCAAAAAATATTGAATCAAACCCTGCATCAGCCCATCTTGCTGCGCCATGTTCCTCTGAAAGTTGACCATCTCGCCAAGAACGTCCCGATAATTCCGTTCGAGGCCACGCATTCGCTCCTCGGACCTCGAGGCCTGTGCTTCGAGCGCGTCATTGCGCGCCTGTAGCGCCGCGATCTGCTGCTGCAACGCTGCAACGGTGTTTTGGAGACCAGTCGACATCGTCTGGAGCGCGGCCGACTGGGCATGGAGGGAGGCGGTTTGGGACTGGAGGGTGTTCGTTTGGGACTGGAGAGACGTGGTCTGGTTCTGGAGGGCATTCGTATGTGAAGCCAAAGTGGATGTTTGCGCATGCAACGATTCCACATCGCTCAAGGTGACCGGACCAGGTGAGCCTGCAGAAGTGGAGCGGATGGATGACGAAGGGACATTGGTCGGAAGGGACTTTCGAGCGGCAGGGACTTTGCGCTTGATGTTTTCGAGGGCGTCACGTCTGTCGACATGGAAATCGGGGTGGCGAAACGTCCATGAATGCTCGCCAAATTGGGCGTCGTCCGTGTTCTTGACCTGGACAGAGCGCAGTTAGTACGGGCAACGGATGGGATATCGGGCCGATTGGGGACATGTTGCAGTGGAGGAAATGGGCAAGGACCCCTTGAGGCCACCCCCAAAAATGGGGGGGGCGGGGATCAGAATGGACTATCACCTGAGCGCAAAAAGGAAGCGGGTGCACGCTCGATTCTGCGCCGTTTCGCCCAAGATCATTAAGGAAGTAGACCAAAAAAGCAAGTGGGATTCCCCTGGCGTGGGGATGATCACACTCGCGAATGATCGGCTCACCTTGTGAAAGTCATACTTGTTGAGCTGGCGCACAAAGGAAGCAAAATTTGAATGCTTGAAGAGGCGAGGAAGGATCGATTTTGTAAATTCATTCATGTCCTGCAAAACGAGGTGAGAAATCGGTGCAAATCGTGTCGCCCTGCTTCCAGCATGCCCGATCTGGAGAAAGGGTGCACGATGCATACCTTGACGACAAAACAATCGCCACCCGGGCCCCACGAGACGATGTGCGCAAAAGACTGATCCTCGAGCATCCTGGGGGGGGCAGATCGTGAGAGGACCAGGGGCATCGGGCTGGGGACACGCACTTGTAGAGCTTCTTGACAAAGTCGCATGTAGCCGGCATGTTATCGTCGGACTCCTTTGGGGGTGCCTGCGGAGGCGGGGCGGGCTGTGGCGGGGGGAGGGGTTCGCGCTTCATCTGTCTGGACTCGGCGGGTCGGGACGGGGGCTGGCCGTAGGGGTGGGAGTGGTGGGGGAGGGCGTCATCGCGGGAGCTGGAGGTGCGGTGCATCGCGGCGGGCCATGGGAGAGAGGAGGCGGGGGGCGGGGAGGGGTGGCGGTGGGAGTACGGGGGTGCGCGGGCGGAGGGCGAGTTGAGCGGGGGGAGGGTGTTGACGTTTGAGCGGGCAGGGTTGACGGGTGGGAGGTGGAGCTGGGAGGGCGGGGGGAGGTGGGACGAGTGGAAGAGCTGCTGGCGGAAGGACGCGCCCTGGGACGGGGTGTCCATGGTGGAGACGTCGGTCGGGACGGGGCGGGACGGGGCTGGGCCTGGGTGAGAGGGGGACTGGCTGGCCTGCCATCCGGGCACGAGTCCAAGTCAATTTATGAACCTTGTCCCAAACCCAGCTCAGCCCAAATAGCCGCAAACTGTCCGTATCTCGCCCTCGCTCGCAGCACCCTCTTGGCTGCACTCGGCATCCGTACGTCTCGTCCGACGACGTCGTGCCCATCCCAGCCCGAGCATAGCGCCCATCGATGGCGGACGAGTAGCACTGGCTGTGATCGACGTTATCGAGCGGAACCATTTCGCCGGCGGTCTGGACCGTACCCCAATTCTAACTGCCTTTTTTTTCCCTCGCGCCGAACGACAACACGGCGCCAGGAGATTTATACGTTATCTCGTTATGGGCCCTGTCTAGACCCCTCGTAATGCCTCCGCCCGCCTCTTCCACTCCTGTCGGACCCGCTCCCCCTCCTCCCGATCCATATCCCCCCGTTTGTGCGTTATTATCGGCCAACGGCCCCGGAAAAACAAGGAGCAACGGCCTTGTTTCCCCTGAGATTGATCAGCGTGACATGTCTGCACGACAGCGATAGTTGTACTCTGTCCTGCGAGAATACTGTGTAAGCCTGTGTAAACCTGCAATCGTACGACCACGGAGGCGGCCGTAATTGAGTGGCTGTGTTGCACGGGATCAAGCGAGGCGCTCCGCTTCAACCCGATGTAAATTTCGCGTCGCGCTCCACGTCGTCGGTTCCCGCTCACTGTCTTCCTTCTCCTCTGGCCATGGCTTCCCTCGCTCGGATACGTCCCTCCATCGCTCTCCGCGTCGTTTGTTTCCCCGTCTTTCTTTACGCCTTCCAAAGCGCTGAACTGTGTTTCTAGCCCGCATTCGCGCGGTCCATAACCATGTCGGCGGACACCACGCAGCTCCAGGACACCATTGCAGACCACTCTCAGCCGTTCACCGTCAGGCTTCATGAGGATTCGTTCCGCACCTTCAAGTGTGACCCACCTTCTCTCGAAGTTCAAGTCCAAAAGGACCAGCTCCTCAAAATGTACAAGGACATGCAAACCGTACGCCGCATGGAAATGGCCGCCGACACCCTCTACAAGGCCAAGCTTATCCGTGGTTTCTGCCATCTTGCCACCGGTCAGGTATGCCGTCTTCCTCCTCTCTTGGAGTTTTACATACCTCCCCCCGTCGTATTAGGAAGCCGTCTCCGTTGGTCTTGAGTATGGCATTACTCCCGAAGACCGGGTCATCACCGCTTACCGGTGTCATCCCTTTGCGGTCATGCGTGGCGGTACCGTCAAAGGTGTCATCGCTGAGCTACTGGGTCGACAGGCCGGCATGTCGCGGGGAAAGGGCGGTTCCATGCACATCTTCACCCCTTCCTTCTACGGTGGTAATGGTATCGTTGGTGCCCAAGTCCCCATCGGCGCCGGTCTTGCTTTTGCTCAAAAGTATCTCGGCAAGAGGACCGCCACCTTCGCGTTGTACGGTGACGGTGCGAGCAACCAGGGACAGGTCTTTGAGGCGTTCAACATGGTCTGTGCACTAACTCGTGACGGCTGGTCTGCTGCAATGTTACTGAATATATGCGCTGACAGGCAAAGCTCTGGAACCTCCCTTGTGTCTTTGTTTGTGAGAACAACAAGTACGGTATGGGTACATCGGCCGAGCGCAGCTCTTCCAACCCTGAGTACTTTACCCGTGGCGACAAGATCCCTGGCCTCCAAGTCTGTCTTTGTTGAGTTATTCTACCATACCGTTGACGTAATGACGACATAGGTCAACGGAATGGACATTATCGCATCCAAACATGCCGTTGAGTACGCTCGTAACTGGGTTCTCGACGGAAACGGCCCACTTTTGATGGAGTTTGTCACCTACCGCTATGGCGGTCACTCGTGCGTTTTCCTCTTGGCATTTGACCAATGCTTCTCACAGGACTTCTCAGGATGTCCGACCCCGGCACGACCTACCGTACGCGTGAGGAAGTTCAACGCATGCGCAGCACTCAGGATCCGATCCGTGGATTGCAACGGTACATTGAGGACTGGGGTCTCGCTACAGAGCAAGAACTTAAGGTGGGCTTCCTACCTAGCCCATGTCGTCGTCCGGTGTTGATGTCTTCGTTTTTTTTTTCTGGTCATGATAATCATCTAGCAACTCGACAAGGAGGCCAAAGTGTATGTCGACCAAGCCATCGAGGAAGCTAAGCAGTCGCCCGAGCCTCTCCCCAAGGATCTCTGGACGGACATTTACTACAAGAACACGGAGCCACCATTCATGCGTGGTCGGGAGCGGGAAGAGGTGCGTGTGTTCACTGTCTGGGCTCATCACGCGTCTTATGGGTTGGTCCCCTGCAGGTCCACCACTATTGATTATGGAGTCGTACAACATGTACGGGAGACACAGACTGGCGGTGATGCGTGTATGGACAATATGCATACTATTACGGGACCTACATTAGATACAGGCACTCTTGTTCCGATGCGTATGGGATTACCAGTAGTGTGAACGCACGCGAGAAAGACCGACCGTGTTCATTCTTCCTACACAAATGCGCTCGAATTTCGTAATTGTTACGCGGGTTTGATTGGAGTGCGGGCAAGAAAATTGAAAAGTAGCACAGCGGGTCTGGCCATACACGACGGGGAAAACCTGCCCAGCCGCCAGAACTCGTTTACCAATGTTGCATGTCCATGTCAACTTGGGTCGGATATTGGATGACGTCTTATCCTATCCCATCGCAAAATGCTGGGGCCAATTTGAACCGCGTTCGACCAAGACCAGTGTGTCCGATTACTCGCAAGGGTGAAATAAAAGTTGGTTTTTTTTTGTATTAGATTCACAGCCCTCTATATGCTGGGTGGGCAGCTCGTACGAACGCTGTTATAGCCACATCTTCAAAAATGAAACGGTTATAACCAACCCATCTTCATAAAGAATTAACTGGGTCGACGTGAACGCCACTTTGACAAGGAATTCCAGAGTTGCTGGCAGAGGCAGTGATTCGGAGGAAATGTAGCAAGTAACTAAATCAGCACCGGTTGTTTTTTTTTTTTTTGCGCTCAAAATCAGGTGTTATGCTCGAGCTCAATGAAGATGATTTACGTCTCAAACGATCTCATTCTGACGGCTAGTATGCGGACCGTATTTTGTTGCGCACATATACCATCCTCAACTCCAGTGACACAGTTTTGTAGCACTTTGGAACTCCTCGACGTCTTCTATGATCGTCTCACAGGCAAGTGGTAACATACTACCGCTGACATTTATTTGCTGTACCCCGTTGACCGAAACTAGCGCACCATCAGGCATCAAGTGATTTCTCCGTTAAAAAAGACGTTTCGTTCGGACCTTATTTTCTTTTTGAATCCTCCCTCGTAATGGTTCAATCGACACCATCTGCATAGAGCCTCGGAAAGTCTCCACGTTACCCATAGACCCGACTCGTCTTGATACACTTCGGGGACAGCTCATAGATTGGGGACAAGCTGCCGTACATGCACTAACTGCCGAGGAGGCTAACCAGATATGTTTACAGAATCTTGCTTCCCCTGCTGATCATCCCGACGAGGCTACAAAGAGCGTGCATGACAATGACAATGACAATTCTATGCAGGTCAAGCAAGCTCCACTCACCGAGCTCATCGACGTCGAGACGAGACCTGATGAAGTGGAGAGTGATCCAGAGGGCGATTTCTCTGCTGAAAAATGACACGCCAATGACTTCTTCTGATGAAGAGGACGAAAGCCAGTGGTCTTGCTTGCAATTACCTTCCCTTGGCCAGTGCCGAGAGCCCTCCGTCCCAGCAGTGGTTGGCGCACGTGTACAAGCCTACACCTAATGACATTCCGTTCTTACCGAAATCCGGAGAGTATGTGGAGGGGACGGCCAGAAACCTGGAAGTCACGGTCAGTTTTTCCACGGCTTTAGGCAGGTGGCGGCTAAAAGATTATCAGGGCACGAGACCCTATCTTGCTCTAGAGCTTGAAGTCGCTCTGGCGGCCATGAATACAACCCCACGGATACGTCCGGGTCTACTCCGATGACGAGGTCAGTCTTGCACGATTGTCACCACGACCTTGAATCGTTCTACTGTTTTCTGCTAGTGATGATGCTCTGGTTCAAGGAATTCCACAAGGTCCGCATGATTTCCGCTGGTCCTAACGTCGACACCCAGTACAAAGTTCCTCTGGCACCGCATCGACTGTTGTTCTCCGCAGAGCCAATGAAACCGAACGTCAAGTCGATGTCTTACTGGACAAAGGATGGATGACGTGCTGTCATACGGGACAAACTCCCTGTTCACTTCAAACCCCCTGCCTCGATGCTGGAGGGGTTGCGCAGTGCAATCTTTGGAAACCATCTCGATTCAGATCTTCTAAATTACCATTGTCAATCCCCGCGTATTACCCATCAGCAGTTCCAAGCCATTCTGTCGAGTTGGGTCCAGAATGTTTGAACAGACCCTTGCCTCGCAGCGCTGGATAAGGTGAAGTCCGCACCCCCGAAAACCTACCCGCCAATCAATCCTGATAGAAGATTGAATGGGCTGGCATCTGAGCTTGATGGACGGGTTCCTTTATTTCAGACAAACACGATTTTTATTCCACACCACCGCCCTGGCGTCCCAACTTTGTCGACCTCGGTTCATTTGCCCGCTCCTCGTCTTTGGTGAGGTAAAACCACCTTCCAGCAAATCTCGTGTCCATTATAAACACGTGGGCTAAGCTCAAGATTTACACGACACCCCGCAAGTCCAGGGAATCGGATGATTAGAGAACGGAAAGAATGCGGTCCCTCATGAGACTCGAGTCTGCCTCATAAACGTGTTCATTATCTTTACCTGAGCTGACCTGCAGCGCGACCGATTCTCTGTCATTAGACCATCTTTATCTCAATGGCCCGTCTGTATGTCTACGTTGCCCAAGCACATCCTGTAATTCTTTGGCAATTCAAACGACGTGTTTATCTCCGATATTCAGGCTAGACTAGCTGGCAACTACTGCTATCAGCTTGGAAAACGCTGCCGCAGGCCCTGCGATTAGAAACGGGTCCCTTTTCAAGCTTATTTCGAGCAGAAACCTCCTCCTGTCCCATCTCCAACCGTTCCAATGTCTCCTCCGATCACTCCTTGTCTCTCGGCTACCCCCACATCTCGAACAAGTCGGTTGATTCCGCGGTCTCCGTAATTCTTTTTCATGTGCGACGCCCAACTGGAGCGTGGCCTCAACATCAGTAACACGGACCTTCGTAACCCTCTCTACAATGACTGCTGCCTTCCCCACAATTGACCATCACAGCTCAAACTGCCGTGATTCGGCGGCAGGTTTGTGGTCCCAGCAAAAGAGGCCGTCGACTGGACCCGAACATAATCCCTTCCAATCAAGAAGTGGTGTATGCGTTAACAAGGTTGAACATGATGTCGGCCTTGTGTCCGGTGTTGTGCACCCCAAGCAGCGTCATCGGAATGACGGTCATCCAACTAGGTAGACAGACCACATTGAACGGTTTCCTAGGAGATCTGCTCCTGCGGGCACAATATTCTTTGCGCGACGTTTCAGAGGGAGGCATCATCCAGAGGGGACCAGTACCATCGATCATGATGGTTTGTGCGTGTGCACACCTCAGACGCACCGTGAGCGATTATCCCTTTGAAACTTAGGTCATGCACTCCACGACGTAGTGTAACGAAGCTGCGCTCGGAAAAAGACACGATCCAACTTGTGCTTTAGTTTCGAGTACGGGAAGTCCAAAGCCGCGACGGCGACGCTTGATTGTGGCGGATGCTAACTGTGCCAGCCAGGAGTAGGGTGGGCACGTGGGTGCCCATAGTCGTGCTCATTCAATGACACGAAGGGGTGGCATAGCCTAGGTCCGATGGGATCCAAGTTTTTGATGACCCAGAGGCGCGACACTCGAGGTTATCCCTGTCCCTTTGAATCCGTCCGCGCCCTCAGGCTGGGGCGTATGAGGATATACACCGGTATACAGACCTAGTGGCTTGCATCCTCAAGGCGAGTCACGCCAGCCAAAGGTGCACGTGCATCATGTGTCCGAGTCTCTCGTCGAGCGCCGCGTCTGTGCGCCCGCGTGATGCCAGTGGGACACTACGATAGGACGGGCTCTGAGCCAGTCATGGCGGTGGCAGTGGGCAGATCCGACTCCAAGACGGCACACCATCGTGTGTGATCAGCAACTTGAATTTCGAGGGTTGGGCAGAAGAACTCACTATTCAGATTGCAGGATAGGGCCCGCATCCGAGACGCTAGTCAAGGGACCACAACCGCTGAGTATGTAGTATACCATCTATTGTGCGTGATGGAATCAATGGCAAGCGTGGACGCGGGCGGACCAGTCAACTGCCAGTACTCAGTTGAGGTTTCGGTCCTCAGCAACGTGAAGCGTCCGCCCCCGGCTCAGAAGGTTGCACGCTAGAGGTCATATCGTCAGGCAAGTTACGATCGCCTACCCGAACGACGAACACAACGCACATCGGAGCACGGACGCAACCAAACTCCCGGGTAGCTTTTGAACGTGGGTGAGCCTACCAAACCCGACATGACATCTGGAGCAATCTGGATAGGGATTGTGACATGGACACGTTGCGAGAAAATGTGTAGACGCCGTTATCCTGCCATTAAGCGCCACTGACAGGCAAGTCGATCCGAATCCTGCTCCGCCGGATAGGGTCGTGTAAACGTGTTGGACTCCAACCTCGGTCGGCCGGTCCCACTTGGCGAGTGCAAAGTGGACGATTATAGAGGGTATTCGTTCGAATGATCCCCGAGGGCATACCTAGGTGTCAAACATCCACCCCAGTCTGTCGCATGAGCCGCGACCAGGAGCTGCGAGCAGTGCAAGTAAGCCATGTAATGGGCAACGATCTCCGATCTACCGAGACGCCAGCACATGACACGTTTATTTCCATTAAAATGGGCTCAGAATTTGGAGCTCGTGGTGGTTGGGTGCACAAGCGAACCGTCGCGTCTTGACCTGTCACCCGGCCTTCCGTGGTATGTCTCGCTCCCAGCATCGCGATGCTTGGACCGCACAGTCAAACAGGGCGGGCCATTCCGTTTTACTTGGTGATGAAACGAACCATAGCAGGTTGTTTGATGTCGTCCACGACCATACATATCGTTCGGAATGGACACCGTCTGAAACGACGACGGTGAATGGATGGGGCCACGTGTTTCGATCTCCGCTACCGTTGTAATGTAAAGATGTGACCGCTGAGGGAAGGATCTACCAATCTCGTCTCGGTTACCCACATCAAGGACAACTAGGAAACGCCAGCCGTTAATCATTCAAGTGTCATAGTTTAAGGTTTGATATGGGAGTAGAAGTCATGATAGCACCTCCAGAGGCAGTGTGCTTGATGCCGCGTCTTCAAGGCTTCTCCCATTTCTTACAGCTGTACATGCCGGCTGTGTAGCACAGACACAGACTCACAAGGGCAGCGCGGTTGGCTTTCGTTTCATTCAGAAACCATGCTTGGATGAGAAAACATGCCTACCCCCATCCCTTTTCGGTGTCCACAATGCCGGTGGGTTACTGAGCCAGTCCCCTCTGGACGACATTACTATCTTGACTAGCTAAGATAGTATCTCTTGCAAGAGTGTCTTGCGGCAGCAAAGCTGACGTTCCGCGATGTCCTATTGCATCAGGCTCCAACTCGGCTGTCCTGTTCCATGGATACTAGTATCACGAAAGCCGAGGAATGGTGATTTTTAAGGGTGTTTGCACGCTCCGATGATATAGAAACATGGAGATGGTTGGGTCCACGATGGGCCAGTGCATTATGATTGCTGTCTTTCATTCTGTTGATTGTCAGCCGTGGGTTTTTCTTACTCTCTCTCCGGTCAATGCTTTGCTTTTGATGCCCATCAATAACCATATCAATTGTGTCGAGCTCTGAGGTCCTCTGAGTGTTTTAAGGTGACAGGCATAAAGATATGAACAAAATATATTGCTCATAAGTTCCAGACGCAGGGTAAGAATGTCGCTATTCGGCCCGCCAACTGCTTCTTCCCTCTGTAGTTGTGTTCGAGACCGCTACTAGTATGTAATACGTTTCACTGCATTTTTACTTAGCTCCGCGGCGTATGGACCGTGGTTCATCCGGTTCCCAAGTGTTAATGATTTGTCCGCCTAGTTTGCTAGTCACTTACAGCTTGTTTGCATCGGCCTGCACTGTCTGAAAACAGCTCAAGATGTTTTGGTGGCATACTGCCAAGGCGGCGACGAGGCACATGATCCACGGTTCAACCGACGGGTACTACAGAAGTACTGGCCTGCTACAGCACGTTCAAATTGTTGAGCATTTCGTTACTGTAACAATACTGACAATACTATTCCTACGACAGCGCCCAAGGTGCAATAATATGCAACGTATTATTGTACAACTATCCACAATAAGTCCTCCTTGATATGTAAAATGGTACCTATAATCAAGGTCTCAAGTGCACATTATCCAACAGCAATAGCAAGTTCGGACGGGTCCATGTCCATCTCACTAGACGACGGTAATCGTCTGGTTCAACGTCTCCAAGAACGGATAAAGTCCAGCCTACGCATGACGGACGCAAGTGAGTGAAAGCGTCCCTTCCCGACCACCGATGGTATCACATCAAACTCACCCCGATGAGCGTGACGTGTGCCACACCGATTAATGCAGTGCCGGTCGCAGTCGAGCTAGGGACCTGTACGGTAAAGTTTTGATACGGGGGCAAGTATGGTTCATTGTACTGTGGGTTAAATGGCCCATTGTACAAGATGGTGCCCATAAAGCCCGAAGGAGCCGTGCAAGGCCGGCTGGGGCAAGACTGCAGGCCGATGACAACAGCGACTTCTTCGGAGCCCGTCAAGGAATTCTGGGAAGCAAAGAGGACTGGGATTCAGTAGCACATTCTGGGCTTTACGCACGATGGCGATGGATGGAAGAAGTAGGAGATGGCAGAACATACGGGGCGTTGCACTTGAACAATGAGGTCGCTCCCAGAGCTCACGGTTTGATTAGCGGTAGGCAGGCCGATATTAGCGCTCTGCGCAAATACGGTGGCAGCGAACAGGAAGAGTGTAAACAAGGATGCGAGCATGGTTATCGGGTGATGGTGCGACTAGTATGGGAAGCGAAATCGTAAGTAGACTTCAATTGTAGTAGTAAAGTTCTGGGGAAAACCCTGCATTGTCAATCCGCAATTTATACTCGAGCGATGAGGGAGAGTGAGACATGGCATGGGCAACGTTCCCCGACGCTTTGTCAAGAAAAGGATGACTTGCGTAATATTGTCAGCGCACATTGTCAAAGCTTGTCATGTCTGCGGCCATGATCACCGTAATACTCGGAGCGATTCCGTCAGTAGAAGCAAAGTATGAAAAACGTGCGACGTCAATGGAAGGTGGGCAGTGCAGTGCGCGGCGCGGTTAGTGACAGCAAGTAGCACTGCCACAGGAACTTTCGGCTAAGTGACCTACTGGCACCTCAAAAAGGAGGCTTTCGGGCAACAACTCTCATCAAGTCGGCCTTGAGCATATCCCGTCCGCGCCTCGCCTCATCAATGAAACTTTGTCACTGAGTCCACTACCTCTCATACCACGCGGACTAACTAGGCCGATGAACTAGTCTGCCAGGAAGACATCCATCCTGCATGTTCGTTTTCGGTTCTGGGGGGTACGCCGATCACAACCATAGCTAGGGTCGCGCCTAGGTGGGTTATGTTTTTTTCCTGCTCAGCCCTGGCGGAAGCTTCCGATGTGTTGCATGAAGGACT
>JBBPKE010000646.1:0-14498 GCA_038089095.1 Tylopilus orsonianus | reverse complement strand
GGGAAGAAACAGCAAGAATGGAAGTGAAGTACGTGCGGTGTCTTGCGGTGTCGAAGGACTGCAAATGGACCGCAGCAGGGACGTACGAAGGCTCTCTTTTCGTTTGGGACACAGGCACACATGAACAAGTCTTCGAACACGAAGAAAGCGACACAATCAATGGCGTCGATTTTTCACCCGACTCGACTCGGCTGCTCGTTGGATCAGATAATGGTACAGCCACCATTTGGCATATTGCAACTCGCCAGCTCCTCTGTCGGCTCAAACACGAGGATTGGGTAGTAGCAGCGAAATTCTCACCCAAAGGGGACCAGATTGCAACAGCCACTCGTCGTTCAATCCGAGTCTGGGACAGCAGCGGTGGTTTCTTGTTTGCAAACACCTCTGCGGGAGTAACACCGTGGTACAACACGGGTCTCCTCTGGCTCGATGATCACCTCTTTGCCCTCTCTGATGGTAAAATCAAGGAAATCGAAGCATACACTGGCTTAATGGTCTCCGGATTTCCAGTTCCAGATACTGACTACTACTCTACCATCGCCCTGCTGCGACATGGCGAATACATTGCATGTTCTACAGAGCATGCCATCACATTCTGGCACCCATCGACATGCTCCCAGCTCGCTGTCACCAGGTACCCTTGTGACGTACATTCAATTGCATTCTCACCGGACAATCAGCTGCTTGCAATCTGCGGACGTGATGGGAAAATCGTTATCCAAGGTGTACCCCACATCACGGCAAGTATCATGTTTCTGAATCAAGCCATATCTGACCAACAACACGCTCTCCAGAAGTCAAACGTTCACAATCGCCTCCGCTTGGTGGTCGAGATAGATCATGACTGGCGCTGGGACCACCCTCGGCTGCTGCGAGCCCTGTGGGGCCGTGGCACGGTGTGGTGACCTGTGGTAGGGTCTATTCAGAGCAAGGTATGTACCACTTTGCTTTCCATTTCATGGAATATGATCAAGCTCTCTTGTCTTAGATGCTATGCGAACTTGTCATACCAAGCCTTCCGTCTCAGTGTCCACCTAGATTAGCTACCCTCTGTCTTGGAGAATGACTGGATCGTTTGCGTAATGAGGTTAATAGCGCCGTCTGTGAGGGGAAGACAGATGAGAGCTGTAAGTCGATGTGATGTTGTCACGTCTATTCAGTTCCTCTTTGGTTTCCTTTTAGGCTGCTCATATTTCTGAGACATCATCGTGAACTTGTATGTGAAGTAGCCCCGATTACATGGGCGCAATAGACTCTTCAAACACATAGAATACCTGTCATAGTTCAATGCAAGGTACTCCATATCGCCATTTCATTCCCCAACGCCCTACCGTGTCTCGGAATGCATCAACAACAGGTTTTATTCCACGGTTTATCATTCACGTTCGACCTCGTGCCCCATATAATCATCTCCAATTAAGCAATCTTCCACTGTTCGAGGCATCGAACTCTGATGCTAAGGTATGTTAACCCTAATATATCCTGACGAAATCGACTGATAGTATTGAGTGAAATCCAACTAGGACGCAATAGTGTACCTCGCAATGAACGGCACTCGCAGCGCCGTGCCGCGTGGGTTGTCTTCTGGTATGTATTTATATGTATCCCCTGTTTGCGATGAACACAAAACACTATCTGGGGTAGTTCTGTGTGTCACCCTCTTATATCCATCCGTTTCATGTCCTTTGTGGCACGCGACATGCTGTCTACGACAATGGCGTGGATAGTTAATGTGTTATCACCTCCGTGTCGACTTGGCCATCCGCGAGCCACCATGACGACCGAGGCTGCAGGGTAGATGGGCATGACGAACTGACGACGGGGAGTGGAGTACTAGTAATCGGTGAGTTGGTCTTGTACAGGTATACAACAAGGGATGCTTATCTTTCTCTCGTAACCAGCCTCGTCACACGAGTCCTCCACAAATAAACTGAATGACCGAGTGACATATCCCGAGCCGGCATACGCCACCGCCTCAACACCTTTGCCTTCATTCAGTCCTTCTAGTACACGCGAGCATGCACTCACCATCGGCCATCAATAGTTGTGCAATCGTTCATGTTTTCGTGCTGCAAAGAAAGAACGGAAGGTAGCTTGAAATAACACTCACGTCCTGAAACAACACTTTCTTTCTTAGTGGGAGAAAAAACGCGACATCACTCCCCAGTGGCCTTGTAAACGAGATAACGGAGCAGCGCTACCAAACATTGCATATATCATGACGATTTAGCAGGGCCAAAGTCCTGGCACATTGGCACACATGGGGTCTGGTATCCCATCTGAACTTTGTGTGGTGGATCAAGTTTAACATTTAACTCGGAGAGGATACCCGCGTGCCCTTGAAATCCACCCATAAAATTTCACTGCGATTCCACTCGTAGTAAATCCATAACCTCAAACTCTTGCGTTCCGTGGAGAACCCCTTGGCACAGTACTTCCAAATGATCCTATAGAGTATCTCGTCGGATGGCCAGAAGGTCTCGATGCAAGGCCTGAAGGATGAACGTTTGAAGCACTTGAGCGTAGCAGTATAGGACTGGATACAATCTGTCATCTCAGCACGTCAACCCGAGTTATTCTGGCACATCGCCATCATGCTCATATCAACAAGGGCAGCCTGTCATTTGTAACTTTCAGATCTTGTGCTCGGCTGGCCCATGCTTATCGCTCACATCCCGTGATTTCTTGCACACATTGCGGACATTCCATAGATCATATATAAGTCCTGTGTATGTCACGTTTAAACATACGAAAAACTAATAATGTTTGGAGTCCATCTGTACATACACTGGACGCCTGGTGAGAAAATCACTGGAGGCCATGGGCGTTGTTGGGCTGAGAACGCGGCCTTTTCCAGGCGAGTTCTTTGTAGAAGCGTGTAGGGCGGATATGAGATAAAGCTCGGAGGGCGGGGCTGACGCGAGCAGACATGGGTCTGATCTGTGTATATCATTAATTTGTTGACCTTCCGCTGTATGCGTGTAGTCCAGCCACCAGACCAAGTCTCACCTCGTGGATTGGAGTGTGTCATCACTTGGCTCTAGCTCTCCCTCGCCCGTACCAATGGCCCATCGTCAACCTTAATGGCTGCTTTACCTACCTCGGTCGCCGATTTGATCAGATTCTTTCCCACACAATGCTACGGTGTAGAGAATATCCACTTGTCTTGTGTGTTGCAAGATCTGAAGTAATTTCAGTGCTTAGCCAACTTTTGCATCACATGACCATGTCACTTTCTTGCCTAAGTTCTGTAAAGTATCGGACTTTAAATGACTTAGTTCCTCATGAAAGTACTGGATCTACCAGCATGAGCTAAGACATATTATGTTATTCCTTCGTAGCTTGAGTCATCACTCAGGAATACCACCATATAGACCAAATGGGGATAGAAACCTCATGTAGTTAATCACCATGCTGTGCATAGCTGTACTTAATCTCTGCTTGACAGAGAACCCTTGCTTCCATTAGATAGAAGCCAGTGCCTCATGGCAAACCTAGATAGTGAGTATTAAACCTTGTTACCTAGCAGATTACTGATGCTGTGCATCCATTTAGTCAGTAGATATGCTAGGATTATATTGTTAGTCATTAGTTAGTAGTCAGCAGCTAGTCTGTTCTTATATATAGTGAAGCTCTTAGCCTTCACCATACGGTGTCTAGCTTCAAGCTCACAGATACTAGTTGAGGAGAGTAGAGATGTAGGCTGAATGCCACAAGAACTAGTCTGGAGTTCTTGGGCTCGTCGCATTGCAGACTATATACTCAGTACAAAGCTGCTTACTATACTACTATGACTAAAGATACGTTTCTATCGTATCTACTGACTAAGGTGATGCACAGCATCAATAATCTGCTAGGTAACAAGGTTTAATGCCTGCTATCTAGGTTTGCCATGAGGCACTGGCTTCTATCTAATGGAAGTGAAGTCACTGTCAAGCGGTAATTAACTGTCATTGTGCACAGCATGGAAATGAACTACATGAGGCATATCCCCATTAGTACTAATTAAATAATTGATGGAATTCCTGAGCGATGACTCAAGCTATGAAGGAATTATGTAATATGATCTTAGCTCACGCTGGTAGATCCAGTACTCTCGTGAGGAACTAAGTTTTTAGAAGTCCGATACTATACAGAGCTTAGGCAAGAAAGTGACATGGTCACATGATGCGAAAGCTGACTAAGCCATGAAATCGTTACACTACCCCCCATCTAGGGGTCGACTTCCAGGCGACCAACCACAGACTCCTGTTCTGTGAAGTTTTCTAGAGGTTGAAACCTCAACTGACTATGAAAGTCTTCCAATGACATCCTTATCTTTCTAGGAGCATTGGGGTTCTTTTGGTAAAACTCGGATATCACGTCCTGCGCGTGCTCTAGGTTCACTGCTGGCTCCCAAGTGCGTTCTTCTTCTGTGTACCCTTTTCAATGGACCAGGTACTGGAGACCTCTTCCTTTGAGGCAGGAATTGACTATGTAATCAACTTCCCATTCTTCCTGACCTTCATCATCCACTTCAACTGGATTAGGTGCCTGCACTGGTTGCCCTTGAAGGCGTTCCTTGTATGGCTTAATGCGACTTACGTTCACAACCAGGTGAATGTGCATGGTAGCTGGTAATTGGAGTTGCACTGCGTTATCTCTGATGAGCTCAATGATCTCATAAGGACCAATGTATCGCTCTGTTAATTTACTTGATAAGCGCTCCGAGCGCCTAAGATCTAAATGGGCCATGGAGAGCCAAACTTTGTCTCCAATCGTGAACTCTGTTAGCAATCTTCGGCTATGACCCCATGTGATCATCTTGTCACGTGCCTTCATCAGGTGATCCTGAACACTAGTGAAGGTACCGGAAAAGTCCTTGGCAAATTCTTCGGCTGCTGGCGCCTTAGCTGTTCCTGGTTCTATTCCCATCCTGGGGTGATAAGAACATGTGACATCAAATGGCGTGTGTCCTGTAGCTGAATGAATCCTCGAGTTGTAGTTGAATTGTGCAAGGCTCAGCCATTCGCTCCAATCCTTCTGCTTCTCTGCTGTAAACAACCTGAGATACTGTTGGAGATCTTGGTTGACTCTTTCTGTTTGCCCATCTGTTTGCGGGTGATATGTCATACTAAGCTTCGGCATAATCTGTAGCATCTTGCACAGATCTCGCATAACCTGCGAAGCAAACTGGGGTCCTCGATCTGATATGATGGACCATGGAAGACCATGATGCTTCCATATGTTATCTTGGTAAAGCTTGGCTGTTCCAAGAGCTGTAATTGTCTTGTTCATGGGAACAAAGACGACTTCTTTTGAGAATCGATCAACAATTACGAGAATGCTATCAAAGCTGTTGCTAAGCGGCAGATCTGTGATGAAATCTGCGCTAATCTCTTCCCATGGTGCATTAGGGGCATTAAGGGGGTGAATCAACCCTCCTGGGGGTTTATTCGATGGTTTCATCCAAGCGCACCTGTCGCATCAGGAACAATAATCTATTATGTGACCTTTCATCCCTGGCCACCTGTAATACCTTGAGGCTAGCTCATAGGTCTTATCTGCACCTCCGTGCCCTGCAAGGGTGGAGTCGTGGTATAAACTTATAACTTGTTGACATAATGGTCCTTCTGGGACAAGAATCTTTCTATCCATCAACTCGATCTTGGCGGGCGAGCCTTGTGCTTTTTTAATCTTGCTGAGTAGATCTTTTTCCTCAGTGCGAACCCAAACTGGAACCAATCTATGGATCTTTGATTCTGGAATCATTATGACTCCCTTATTATCTTCTTCTATCCCGATAGTGTGATCTTCTCTTCTCGAAAGAGCATCTGCTTTTCCCATCAAAACTCCAGGTTTCTTTACTAATAGGAAATCGAATTGAGATAGGTATTGCGCCCAGCACGCTTGTCTTCTATTAAGGTTCTGGCCCTTCATGAAGTACTGGAGATTTGCATGATCTGACCAGATCTCGAACTGGTGTTTTGCACCTTCTAAATGATGATACCATTGTTCTAGACTATTAATGATGGCCAGCATCTTTTTATCAGCAACTGGGTAGTTGCGGTGTTCTGGCATCATTGAGCTTGATGCGAAAGCTACTGGGTGCCATTTGTCATCTATCTGTTGACTAAGGACCACTCCTGTTGCAAAATCCAAAGTGTCACATTTCACTTGGTAAGGGATTTCCTCATTCGGATACGTGAGTACCGGTGCTGTGGTAAATGACTTCTTCAACATGTCAAACGCTTCCTGCTCCTTTTCGGTCCAAACAAATGGTCTGTCTTTCTTAGTTAGGTCGTTTAACGGCCTTGCCATAATGGCGAAATTCTGGATGAACCGATGATAGAAGTTGGCCAGACCAAGGAAGCCTTTTACTCTCTTGACCGTGGTAGGAACTGGCCAATCAAGCACTGCTTTTGTCTTATCATCTGCCATATATATTCCTTCCGGAGTTACGATTATGCCCAGCATTTCGACTTTTCTCACAGAGAAGAAGCACTTTTCAGGCTTCACAAATAGATCGTTATCTTTTAATCTCCGAAGGACTTCCTTTACGACCCTGTCGTGTTCCTCTTGATTATCCGAGAACGTAAAGATAAGGAGATCATCCATATAGACAATGCAAACCTGGTGCATGTCGTAAAAGATGTTATTCATCATATTTTGAAACGTGGCCGGGCTATTGCTTTGCCCAAAGAACATGACCAATGGTTCAAAACTGCCATGATGTGTGGTAAATGCCGCTTTCCATTTGTCTCCTTTCTTCATTCGGATATTGTTGTATCCCCATCTTAGATCCATCTTAGTGAACATTTTCGCTCCTTTGAGCTTATCGATAAGATCTGAAATTAACAGAAGGGGATAACTGTTCTTGACTGTCCAGTCATTTAGATACTGGTAGTCCTGGACCATTCTCTTCTTGCCATCTTTCTTAGGTACGAAGAAGACTGGTGAGGTCATTGGTGACTTGAATGGGCGAATATAGCCTTTCCTCAATTGTTCATTGATAAAGTCGTCAACTTCTTTCCTTTCTTCAGGTGACATTGAGTAGAGTTTGGCCTTTCTAGGCACGAAGCCGGGTTTAAGATCAATCCCGTGATCCCATGGTTTGTGTACTGGCATCCTTTCGGAAGATTTCTTTGAAAAGACATTGTAGAATTCGTGCAGGTACTGTTTTGGGGCGAGTTCTTCGACTATTGCTTCTCTTTTCTCAGGGGGCCTATCTAAGGCTTTGATTTTCAGATATACGTGGGATGCATTTTCTATTTCTTGATTGATCAACGATCTCATGAATACCATTCTATCCTTAAGAAGGTAGCAGCTTCTTGGGCATCTCCGGAGTTTTACCTCTCCAGTGATCCAATCTATCTCCGGATTATGCTTTTCTAGCCAGGTGAATCCTAAGATGAACTGATTTTTTCCCAAATTAGTTATTTCTGCTATAATCTTCTCTTGGTGTCCTTGGTAATCCATGATTAATTCGGCCGAATGTGTGATATCTCCGGCCAAATTCTTGGTGCTGTCAACATTAAAGACTGGTATTGCCCTTTTTAGGGGTACCATCTTGATTCCGTTTTCTTTGGCCCACTTCTGATCAAGGAAGCTTCCATTTGCTTCACTGTCTAGGAGCACTTGAATTTTCTTCATATTACCCTTTTTGGTCAGGTTGGAGACCTGTACCTCAAGGTTTATCTCTTTTTGTGGGTTTACACTGCATACTAGGATTCATTCTGGAAAATCCGAATCCGTTCCATACTTTTTTTGTATTTTTGTTGTGACCAAATTAAGCCTGGATTCCCATCCAGCATGCTCATTTTGAGGCATGGTCTTGGTTATGGATTTGATTCCCGTGCTACTGAAAGCTCCTTCTCCTTGCTTGGTTTCTTCTAGCGAGGCCACTTCCGATAGTGGTGCAGTATTGATCTGCTCCATGATTAACTGGGCGATCCTATCTCCTACTGCTACTGGGAAATCTTCTTTTCCATGATTAAATATACAAACAAAGATTTCTCCCCGATAGTCTGAATCAATAACTTCTGCTCCTATTCCTATCATCTTTTTTGAGGCTAGACCGCTTCTTGGTGCTACCCTTCCATAGAACCCTTCTGGGATCTGGACTTGGATATGGGTATTCACAAGTCCTTGTTGTCACGCAGGGATCTTGGTTTCTTTGGCAGCATACAGGTCATGACCTGCTGCGGTTTCCAATCCTTGGGTCGGAATTTTAGCTTTCTCTGAGGTTTTTCGTATTTTTATGGGTTTTAATGTTTTTGTAAGGGAATAAATGTCCAATACTATCTTGGTGTTACAATCTACCTCACAGTGGTCATCGCCATTGTTCCTGTCAAGCGCTTCTAGTGCTTTGAAACTATTTCTGAAATTAAATAAAGACTCCTGTCCGTGGGCCTTCTGAGGTTCCAGATTCCTCAGTTGGTGCATCCTTTTCCCTTCCTATCCAATGCCATTGTGTCTTTTATTGTGGCAATAGCCACTTTGGGGTCGAGACCATGGACGAGTTTTGCTATGTTGAGCCTTTGCTGGTCATCCCAAGAGACAGCCACTTGATCTGGTGCTGCAGTTTCCTTGCCAACACTGGTATCCACTGCTCGTACCCTCTTCCCAGGGGCTCTTCCATTGGTTCACTTAGAGCATTCCCGCCTATGTCCGCCATTAAAGAAATGGCACTCAGCGCATTCCTTGTTCTTCGGCTTCTGTAACGATTTCACAGCTTAGTCAGCTTTCGCATCACGTGACCATGTCACTTTCTTGCCTAAGCTCTATATAGTATTGGACTTCTAAAGACTTAGTTCCTCACAAGAGTACTGGATCTACCAGCATGAGCTAAGACATATTATGTAATTCCTTCGTAGCTCGAGTCATCACTTAGGAATTCTACCATATATTTAATTAGTACTAATGGGGATATGCCTCATGTAGTTCATTTCCATGCTGTGCACAATGACAGTTAATTACCACTTGACAGTGACTTCACTTCCATTAGATAGAAGCCAGTGCCTCATGGCAAACCTAGATAGCAGGCATTAAACCTTGTTACCTAGCAGATTACAGATGCTGTGCATCACCTTAGTCAGTAGATATGATAGAAGCATATCTTTAGTCATGGTAGTATAGTAAGCAGCTTTGTACTGAGTATATAGTCTGCAATGCAACGAGCCCAAGAACTCCAGACTAGTTCTTGTGGCATTCAGCCTCATCACAGCTACTCTCTTAAGCTAGTATCCAGTGGGCTTGAAGCTAGACACCGTACGGTGAAGGCTAAGAGCTTCATTAGAACTAGTCTACCTCACTTCACCTCCACCACTACCTTATCGATTGCCAATCGTAAAACAGTAGCTACAGCCGGACCCGAGGCTTAACGGGACTACCTTTACCATTTACCTTGCCCAGGCATTACTGCCTGTGTATTCTTTCTTCTTTTTAAGTAAAGCAGCCCAGATAGGGGCAAGAGAGTGCAGCATACATTAGGGCGCTGTAAGAGGTACCCTCAAGCGGGTTTAATCGGATTGACGTCCGCCTCTACCTACCTACTTTCTCTTTCAAAAGATCTTCGGATCAGAGGCTCGTGACCTCACTTTTCACATTAGTAGTGACTGTCTAGCAGGCTATTGGCTAGAAGTCATCAAGAGGGAATGCAGATCTCTCGATTTAGTTTACTTTTACCTTTACAGATGTTCTGCTCTCCGCAAGACCCCGCTTACCAAGAGGCTCTCTGAGCCCAGCTCTCCAGGACACTTGAGTTCTGGGAGAGATTCAAACTTGATCAAGTCGACCCTAATGATACAAACAGGGACTTTGATCACTACCCTACGCCACCTCCCCCTGAACCAATTCAGGGAAGAAGAGAAGCACTCGACTTCAAAGATCTTGTGCTTTATTACCCAGAAGATTTCATAGACGAGCAGTTAGCCGTCCCAGACATCGAAGACAAAGAAGAAGTCTTCATAAAAGTAGAAGAAGAAGAAGAGATTGGACAAGCTGTCTTCAGATCTCAATCCTCACAGAACCGAAACCCCTGACTCATCCCCTACATTCTCCTCCCCAAGTTTAAGGATGTCAGGAGAGCCATCTGGAAGCGCCAGTGTCGATGACCTGCGAAGGGCAGTTGACAACTTATTCAAGAGGGTCACCACCCTCGAAAAGGAAAAACGCGAGCTGGAAAGAGCCGCACAAGGAGGGGACACATCTACTTGAACCTTTGTTAAAAAGGTCGATCCTTACCCAGACCCGGGTAAGTACGATGGAAAAGCCTCAAACTTTGAAAACTGGTAGACGGCAATGCAGATGTTTTTGTTGTATAATAAAGATGTATACTACACAGAGGAAAGATTAATGGCGGTGGTATTGTCAAGGATTGGAAACCTTGAGACCCCCCAGGGAATTGCAGCTGTGACCTGGGCGAGGATTAAAATAAAGCAGTACAAAAATGATAACAAGGTTCTTGAGGACTTCTCCTGGCAAGGGTTGGAAGAAATCGAGCATGAATTAAGAACAAGGTTTCTAACAGGAAACCAAAGAGATTACATCCTCAATTAGCTAAAAGGATGTAAACAAGGAGCAAGGGAATTCACTCACAATTTCCTTACTCAATTCTGTGGGATCTACAACCCAGAATTCATAGAAGAGACCACAGCAGTCCGAGTTCTAGAAGAGAATGTGAAGGAAGAGATTCGAAGGCAGCTTTTCTACCAAGAAAAGCGAAGCCTCTCCATCAGGACAACCCTGAAACACATAGAAGCAATAGGAGAGGCACAAGATGCTTTCTTTCTCACCACTGTGGGGGGCGCATACAGAAGAAATAATGCCCAATATGGAAATGCCGGAGCAGGGTCATCTAGAACCCCAAGATCTAGAGATTCTAATGCCATGGATGTCAATGCCACCAAAAAGGGGTGTTACAATTGTGGAGGCAACCATTTCACTAGAGACTGCAAGAAGCTGAAGAACAAGAAATGTGCCAAGTGCCATTTCTTTAATGGCAGACATAGGTGGGAGTGCTCTAAGCGAACCAATGGAAGAGCCGCCGGGAAGAGGGTACGAGCAGTGGATTCCAGTGCTGGCAAGGAAACTCCAGCACTGGATAGGGCAGCTGTCTCCTGGGATGATCAGCAGAGACTAGACATTGCCAAACTTGTCCACGGTCTCAACCCTGAAGCGGCCATTGCCGCAATAAAAGATGCCATGTCATTGGATAGGAAGGGAAAAGGATGCGCCAACTGAGGAATCTGGAATCTCAGGAGGCCCATGGACAGAAGAATTTATTTAATTTCAGAAATAGTTTTAAAGTGCTAGAAGCACTTGAAATGGACAATGGCAATGACCACTGTGAGATAGAATGTAATACCGAATTAGTATCGGACATTTATTCCCTTATGAAAACCTTAAAACTGATAAAAATACAAAAAACCTTGGAGAAAGCTAAAATTCTGACCTGAGGATCGGAAACTGCAGCAGGACATGACCTGTATGCTGCCAAAGAAACCAAGATCCCTGCGGGACAACAAGGACTGGTAAACACTCATATCCAAGTCCAGATCCCAGAAGGGTTCTATGGAAGGGTAGCACCAAGAAGTGGTCTAGCCTCAAAAAAGATGATAGGGATAGGAGCAGGAGTTATCGATTTGGACTATTGGGGAGAATTGTTTGTCTGTATATTTAATCATGGAAAAGAAGAATTCCCGGTAGCAATAGGAGATAGGATTGCCCAGTTAATCATAGAACAGATTAATATGGCACTGCTATCAGAAGTGGCCTCCTTGGAAGAAACCAAGAGAGGTGAAGGAGCTTTTGGTAGTATGGGAATCAAATCCATAACCGAGACCACGACTCTAAACAAGTGTGCTGGACGGGAATCCAGGCTTAATTTGGTCACAACAAAAATACAAAAAAAGTATGGAACAGATTCAGATTTTCCAGAATGAATCTTAGTATGCAGTGTAAACCAACAAAAAGAGATGAACCTTGAGGTTCAGGTTTCCAATCTGACCGAAAAGGGAAATATGAAGAAAGTTCAGGCGCTCCTAGACAGTGGGGCAAATGGAAGCTTCCTTGATCGGAAGTGGGCCAAAGAAAACAGAATCAAGATGGTACCTTTGGAAAAGGCAATACCAGTCTTTAATGTAGATGGCACCAAGAACTTGGCAGGAGATATCACACATTCTGCTGAGTTAATCATGGATTACCAAGGACACTGAGAGAAGATTACGGCAGAAATAACTAACTTGGGAAAGAATCAATTCATCTTAGGATTCACATGGCTGGAAAAGCATAATCCGGAGATAAATTGGATCACTGGAGAAGTCAAACTCCGGAGATGCCCGAGAAGCTGCTACCTTCTCAAGGACAGAACAGTATTCATGAGATTGTTGATCGATCAGGAGATAGAAAATGCATCCCATGTTTACCCGAAGATTAATGGCTTAGAGAAACCCCCTGAGAAAAGAGAGTCAACCATTGAAGAACTCATCCCAAAACAATATCTGCATGAGTTTTACAATGTCTTTTCAAAGAAATCTTCTAAAGGGATGCCAGTTCATAAACCTTGGGATCACAGGATTGATCTCAAACCAGGCTTCGTGCCCAGAAAGACCAAACTCTATTCAATGTCACCTGAAGAAAGGAAAGAAGTTGATGACTTCATCGATGAACAATTGAGGAAGGGCTATATCCGCCCATCCAAGTCACCAATGACCTCACCAGTCTTCTTTGTACCAAAGAAGGATGGCAAAAAGAGAATGGTCCAGGACTACCAGTACTTAAATGACTGGACAGTCAAGAACAGTTATCCCCTTTCGTTAATCGCAGATCTCATTGACAAACTAAAAGGAGCAAGGATGTTTACCAAAATGGATCTGAGATGGGGGTACAACAATATCTGAATGAAGAAAGGAGACGAATGGAAAGCAGCGTTTACCACACATCGTGGCAGTTTTGAACCATTGGTTATGTTCTTTGGGCAGAGCAATAGCCCAGCCATGTTTCAAAATATGATGAACGACATCTTTTACGACATGCATCAGGTTTGCATTGTCTATATGGATGATCTCCTTATCTTTATGTTTTCGGATAACCAAGAAGAACACGACAGAGTCGTAAAAGAAGTCCTACGGAGATTAAAAGATAACAATCTATTTGTGAAGCCTGAAAAGTGCTTCTTCTCTGTGAGAAAAGTCGAAATGCTGGGCATGATCGTAGCTCCAGAAGGAATATACATGGCAGATGATAAGACGAAAGCAGTGCTTGATTGGCCAGTACCCACCACGGTCAAGGGAATGAGAGGCTTCCTTGGTCTGGCCAACTTCTATTGTCGATTCATACAGAATTTCGCCATAATGGCAAGGCTGTTGAACGATCTAACCAAGAAGGATAAACCATTTGTCTGGACCGAAAAAGAGCAAGAAGCGTTTGATATGCTGAAGAAGTCATTTACCACAGCACCAATACTCACGTATCCGGATGAGGAAACCCCTTACCAAGTGGAATGTGATGCTTCTGATTTTGCCACAGGAGTGGTCCTTAGTCAACAAATAGATGACAAATGGCACCCAGTAGCTTTTGCATTGAGCTCAATGATGCCAGAACAACGCAACTACCCAGTTGCCGACAAAGAGATGCTGGCCATTATCAACAGTTTAGAACAATGGCGTTATCATTTAGAAGGCACAAAACACCAGTTCGAGATCTGGTCAGATCATGCAAATCTCCAGTACTTTATGAAGGGCCAGAACCTTAATAGAAGACAAGTGCGCTGGGCGCAATACCTATCCAGATTTGATTTCCTATTAGTAAAGAAACCTGGAGTTTCCATGGGAAAAGCTGATGCCCTTTCGAGAAGGGAAGATCATGCTATTGGGATAGAAGAAGATAACAAGGGAGTCATAATGATTCCAGAGTCTAAGATCCGTAGATCGGTTCCAGTTTGGGTTCATACCGAGGAAGAAGACCTACTCGGCAAGATTAAAGAAGCACAAGGCTCGCCTGCCAAGATTAAGTTGATGGATGGAAAGATCCTTGTCCCAGAAGGACCATTACATCAACAAGTTATTAGTCTATATCATGACTCCACCCTTGCAGGGCATGGAGGCGCAGACAAGACCTATGAGCTAGCCTCGAGGTATTACAGGTGGCCAGGGATGAAAGGTCACATCATAGATTACTATTCCCAATGCGACAGGTGTGCTCGAATGAAGCCATCGAATAAACCCCCAGGAGGGTTAATTTACCCCCTTGATGCCCCTCACACACCATGGGAAGACATCAGCGCAGATTTCATCACAGATCTGCCGCTTAGCAACAGCTTTGATAGCATTCTCATAATTGTTGATCGATTCTCAAAAGAAGTCGTCTTTGTTCCCACGAACAAGACAATTACAGCACTCGGAACAGCAAAGCTCTACCGAGATAACATATGGAAGCATCATGGTCTTCCATGGTCCATCATATCAGATCGAGGACCTCAGTTCGCTTCACAGGTTATGCAAGATCTGTGCAAGATG
>JBBPKE010000645.1:2936-14517 GCA_038089095.1 Tylopilus orsonianus | reverse complement strand
GTAGGAGTAATCTCCTTCAGCTAGGGATCGCGAACGATCGGGTTGGGAAGTAGATGGCAATGTTTGATGTAGAATGAAGCGTAGTCGAATTGGATGCGAGGTATGGAACCTGCAAGAGGCCCCAGAACGAGAGATGATTGTTGGATATCCAGTAGCGGTGTGCCGGGAGGAGTTTGACCAGCGTTCGCTTGGCTTCTCTGCGGTCGAAGTAATTGCCACGGACGACGGGCCCTCGAGCAGAGAATTGGTGACTTCATCTGATGGTCGTGCCACAGCTTCCTGTGGGGGATGTCGCAACTCGCGCTCCAGGTCATCGAGACGCTTAACCTCGACTATGCGAAGAAGCTCCGCCTTAATATTACGCAGCCTGAGACCCCCTTCCAGAACCAGTCGACGAGGGGGAGGCGGCACAGTGACATAGACAGGAATTGGCTCCCCCGCAACGAAAGTTGACTTTGGGACTTCCACCTCTACGCGCACGGGATGATGAATTACATGCCTTTCAGGCGAGATTGCAACCGTATGTGTGTGTGACGTATATCGCCTTGTGTGCACTAATAGCTCTCTGGACATGGGGGAGAGCGCTGGATCCACTGGGTGCAGTGTCGCGTTTAGTACGTGCATCACGGAGGAATGCAGGGTGTGGACGCATTGGGGCACGTCTGGCGTGAGCGGTATGGCGAATGGGAAGGAGGCCGGGATAACTTCAAACGGGTCGAGCGGGAACGAAGCGACTTCCAATTCAGAAACGGAGAGCTCGATTTCCCGTCCGTGTGCAGACTCTGTCGTGCGCAAAGACACGGACCTGGACACAGCTCGGTCAGTTGCTTGCCGAGGAGGAACAAGGCAAACTGACAGTTTCTTCCATACACCGGGTTGGGCACCCTTGAGGTGAACCTCCCCCTCCATTGCCGCGTGTTCCCCTTCGGCGCCGACGTAGCCCTTCTGGAAGTTTATGCCATCTTGGGCTGGTACAATGAGCAGCTGGGGACTAGACGCGTCCGATGGGTGGTCGGTGTGGACGAGATCACTTGGGCCATGCTGCGAGTACCGGGGAGGGGGTGCAGTGTCGGCAGGCATCTGGTCGTCCTGATCGTAGGGAAAGGGCAGCGGTGCAGATCGCCACAGCCAGCAAAGCAAAGCATACATGTCATTACAGTAAATCAGCCTAGCACGTGAAACCCTCATTCTACTCTCATTAGACTCTCCAACTCGGCGAACATCGTCTGATCCAGATCCCTCTGCAGCAGCAGTTCCCATGCCGCATCCCGACGACCAGCAAGCATCCCCATCCCCTTCTCCTCATTCGTTTCTCCAGACTCTCCGAATCCCATCCCAAATGCTAGCGTTGGTTGCGCAGCTTGCGACGTGTCGAAGGCATCTTCTCCGCTATCGACGGCTTTCATTGCTTCAATTGCTCTACGTGCAGTGCTGAGGAATCCCTGTCGTGCCTCCGGCGAAGCATTTGTCATCGCAAGCTTCTGTGCCATACGAAGCAGAATCTGCGAGAAGTGAAGAGATCGGTCCGACTTTATCCTTTGCTTCAATTCCGGAGGGGATAGGAACGCGATAGCGTATATTGCCATCGTCGCTTTCTCAAGGTACGACAGCCACGATTCTCGTGAGAGAAATGTGAAGTCAGGATCGCTCACTGGCAGGCGATAGACAAGAGTTTCTAGCAGGCGCCACAACCATTGCTGTGGTATGACCGTAGAAAAGATTTTCCGATTGTGATCAGGGTGGGCAATGTGTGTGAAGACATCGAGAGCCATATCAGCAAGGGATGGCGGCTTGCAGTTGTGGAAAGGGACGCCACCGAGCTTCAGCATTCGCGTTGGAGGTATCGCATCCGCTGGTTCGATTAAAATGGATGCAACGAGTTCAAATATCCGAACGCAAACGCGAGTAGTAGACTCGGAGGGAGAAATGAGCTGGGGGAAAGCGATCATGGTCGAGAGGTAGGACAGGATGTTGAGAACATCCTTTCGGACATTGATAACATCGGGAATAGAGAGAGCAGGTGATGCCGGCCGTGGTGGACCACCGTCCCGAGGAGCAACGACACCACAAATGCGCAACAACAACTCCAGCGTCCGGTCATGCCTCGCCATAAATTGCATGTTGTCTGGAATAACCGACAAATTTCGGATGATGTTCGTGACAGCAAGAATGATCTGATTTGACCGATGTCGCGGGCCATAACCCGTCTCCCGCGAGTTCTGCTCACTTTTCAATCCTGCAAATGGCAACAACTCAGTTTCAAAAGCAAGGTTCACCAATTCACGGTGGCGTGGTATATGGGTATTCTCTGTCAGGCAATACTGGGGCGTATCACCATCCCCGTCGAACGCTTCATCCTCCAAAAGATCCAAGACCTCCTCCAATAGGTCGGTGCATTGCGCAATGGGAAAGCCTGAACCAGGAGTAGGACCTTTCATTGTTGAAAGCAGGGTGAGTGTGGTTAAAGCGTACGAAAGTTCGACCGTTAGTCGACAACGGATAGACATCGTGAGCGCTTCAATGTCCACTGTTCCCCATTCGTTGATATCTCGCATAGGACGACGTTGGGCGCGAACATACTCGACTTCCAATAGATTAAGGTCTCGGCCTCCGTAGGTGTCCACTTCACGCGCCAGTGGTATGTACTCGATTTTAGTCCTGGTGAACTGAGAACGTGGGCGAGATGAGGTGGGAGGTGGTGCCGATGATGTTGAATTCTGTGGGAGTGAGCGATCCGCCGGCGTCGACATGGAGGGCAGCTGTGAACGCGGTCAGAAATTTCAAGGAAGGCGAAAGAGAGAGAACGACTGACAGTATCTGACGATTCTGTCCCACCTTATTATCGACCGCCCAATGTCACTAATTACGTACGTCAAACTTCAATAATTAAACTTACCTAGCTTCACCTTCGCTCGCTTCCCATCGAGTTCCTCAGATTCGAACCTTCGTTTCATGCCTGGAGCGTCCTGTTCGTGATGCTCGTTACTTGCAGAGCTGGGAAGGGGCCCGATAGTGGCATTGCTCAGCGGGGGGATCAGGGAATGCCCGGCTAAAGAGTCCGAGAACCCATGTGTTCCCGAAAGAGGTGTACTCGGCATGCCATGCGGCGGATGGGGACTTTGTGGTAATGTTTGTAATGCAGGGCCTGTGGGGCTACCCGTGACTGACACAGGGGGGTTTTGTCCACTGGATACGGGCTGCTGATTCAGTAATCCCATCATATTATTAACAGAACCGGGTAATTGAGAAGAGGCTGGGAGCGCTGAGCTCGACGGTTGAGAAGGCATAGCGGGAGGATTGTTTGGGACTGCTGAGCCGCCCGGAGGACGGCCCGTTGTCATCACCGCCTTGCGATTTGTGTCCTGGACGCTGCGGTGGTAGGCCTCATCCAAGGGTTGGATGATAGCAGTATAATAATGGGCTAAGACGGCGGAGGTGGCGCGCTGTCCAACGGGTAGAGGGGCAGGGAGATACTCGGGAAGTTCGAACTGCGGGAGAAGCCGTGACCATGCGTTCTGTTGCGTTACCCAGATGAGTTTAGACAATGATCAGCTTACGGCGCGTGATGGACGAAGCTGATAAAGATACCTTTTGGCCACCACAATGTGGGGACACAATGCACCACAGTTTGAACAAGTCGACGTCCTTGCCGGCTAAACGAACTGCACCGACTTCAGCGGAGCATTCCAGGTTTTTCCACTGTGAGGATGTGGGGTCGTAGTTGGGGAATGAAAAGCCGGTCAAAGCGGGAGGGAGAGGACTACCCCTGGCAAAATGGACCTGGGCAAGGTTGCTCAAGAAACTGCGCTGCCTATGCTTGAGGGCTGCTATGTTTGGGGGCTGTCGGGGTGGAACGCTAGAAGACGGTACGGAAGGCTCGACTGATGAATGGTGAGCCGGCTGGGGGCCATGGGATGGAGCGAAGGTGGGCTGAAGACTGGAGTGAGGGGGGAATTGCATGTTGGCCGGAGCGTCCATAACAGCGGGCTGGAGTGTGCTTGAGTGGTTATAAGGGGAAGGGATTCCGCCGAGAAATGATGCCGGAGTTGTTCCGCCCAGTGGGATCTGGGAAGGAGACGGCGCGGGCTGGCGCGGGTAGGCGTTTGTGAGCTGACGCTGCATGTTGACGACGTTGAGGGCGGCCATCTGTTTTGCGGCGGCGTTTGAGTCGAGGTTGAACAAGGCGGCGGTCGACTGTGCGAACGGTGGTGCGCCCGCGTTCTGGCTGCGCGGCTGCTGGGGCCTGCACAGTGCGGTGAGGAGGCAAAGGCGGCGGAGACGAGGGGACAACTCACTGCATGCTCTGACGATGGCCGTTGTCGTCGTCGTCGCCGTCGCCGTCGTTATTGTCGTCGAGCCTCGTGCCTCTCTCACGCGCTTCAATCTCCCGCGCAATGTCTCGCTCGGAAATCGACGACATATTTGCCGCATCCGGGCCCCCCCCCAAGAAAAAGTCAAAAGCACCGTCAACTGAGCAACAGAAGGCCCCATCCAAGTCTCGCCATCCGGAAACCGTATTCGATCCGTCCAGAAAACAAGTCCTTCCAGAGCGGCGTCGGGAAAAAAAGCACGCCAAACCAGACAACGCCCGCTTCACAGATTCCAGGGGATCAGCCTCCCGTGCGTCTCTTATTACTTTATCTTCAGTTATCTCAATTGCCCCCAGGTCGTAAAACGGCGGACGGCTACAATATCTACAAGGAGGACGAGCTAGGCATCTCTACCACAGGCGGAGGTGATAATTCCACCCGATTCGTTCTTCCTCTCCTCTCAATCCGTTGCTAGACACTTCTCTCTGCCCCTTTGACTGCCAGTGCTGTTCGTCCCCCACGTTTGCACCAGCTTTCCTCTGACTAATTCCGCCCCCACAGGCTTCTGAACATTACTTACCCCCCCCATGTCATGCGAGAAAAAAATGTCCAAGCGCGGTTGTAACCCTTGTATTCGTTAGCGGCAGTCTGTTCTTATTGTCAACATCCTGTTGAGGTCCGGGTAAGATTTGTCAGAACGCATCAATTCCCATGATGCGGTCGGAAACGTAGGAACGATGCGTTTTACTTGTGCCCCTCGAGTCATTGAACTAGGCTCTATCGAAGCCTTGCTGATCCAGCCTTATGGCAATGGTCTGCAAGGTCAATATGTAGCCAACAACATACTACCCCTTTGATCCACCCCATCGAAATCATCCTCATGTATCGTTTGGGAGGCTACCTTAATCCTTATCCGAGGGCAACATTACTTAGTCGACCTTGTATTCTTGTGAAAATGCACTAGATCTTTCACAATGTTCAACAAACAAGTGGGGATACATAGCAAGGTGTATCTGCAAAACATGGCCGACAGCATTGGCGTCAATCATCATCATCATCGAGTTCCTCCCTTTGCTGTGGATGTTGGCCCTCGTTGAGTGTGCTTCCAAAGGGATCATCGCCTTCCTGGGCACGGCGTATATCTTCGGCCTTTTTGTTGCGTTTTGCCTCTGCTTTGCGTTCCTCTTCCGCTTTGCGGGCTAGATACGCCTTGCTTCCAACCACCTTTTCTGGATTCTTGCACAGTCTAAGCCTACGATCGACTTCCCGGACCGCTTCGACATCTGGTGAATGACTTGTGAACATCATCAGGTCTTTGATTGCATTGACGGCACTTTGGGATGCTTCGATGGAGGCCTCGCCAGCCCTCATTGACTTGGAGTCCAGTAATTTTTGTGCAAGAAAAGAAGACGCGAGTGACAGCCCTGCCAAGGCTATTTGGGATGGCGCGTAGATGAGTTCAGCGTCAGTAAAACGCGAGTTACGGACGTGCTTAAGTGCTGTCTCGTACACGTCCCGTGGCCTCTGCTCTTCCGTGATGTCTGACAACGACTAGAAGGGGGTGAGCAAAAAAGCGGTCGACCGGCTACTGCCCCACCTGAAGGTCAAGCCAGTGGCCCCACAGGGCTCGATGTGCGTGCCATACGGCGAATTCGAAGCCGAGGCTTTGAGCTACAAGGAACTCTAGGTCGAGAACGTCAGAAGGGGACGTCCGAGGAATATTGGACGTGTATGACTCGAGAGAAATGGGGTTGTTCGTCGTCTTGGTTGCCAAAAATAAAGCCGTCAGCCTGGATGCGGTCACCCTATCAATGACAGGAGAAACAACACTACAAAGACGTACATGACATTCTTGGGATGCCAGTCCATGACAGTGTTTCTAAGGTAGAAACGTTTGAGATAAGTTATCGCGGTCGCTTCCACCTCTTCGGGGAATCGGAAGTGTCCACATAGCTGGGGGATTTTGGTAATGTACAATTTGACTAGGAGGTGTTCCTCCTGAGCATCCAGAAACGATACATTAGCCGAAGATCCAGGCTGAACGATTTAGTCGGTATAAGTGACTAGTGCGCTGACAGGGAGATACCTCTTCAGCCTCGAACGCACTCCTGATCGCTGAGACGGCAGCAGAATTTAGTGTCCGGCGAACAGCAGCCAACCGCTCCGGCGAGAATCTCCAGTTCTTGAACTGTGTGCTGGCCTCATACAATGGTTTCTTTTCTGGCAATGAGGGCGCATTATCAGTAGCTTCGTCGGGTTGGAATGTCATACCAATGTGTACGTGTGAAAGATGTTAGGACACGCATTCTGTGGTTGTCGCGACTCACAACCCTTGAATGCATCTCACTATAGCCCGCCGGCAACTCGACTGATTGGCTGTAGCATGTTGGGGATGCTGGCCCATCCAAGGCAGAGAGACGCACAGTGCTCTTCCCGTCCTGCCACACCCCGTGTCACTCGGCTGTTGTCGTCCTTGATCATACTCTGCTTTTCTAACAGTGCCACCAACGCTCAGGTCCCGTTTAATGGCCGGATATTCACTCAGGGACTTGCAATCGTCAACAGTCCGGCTTTGAATACGTAGGCAGTTCTTTCACGCTCTCCTTTCGCGGATCTGATATTTCTGGCTGCCAGTCAAGTCCGGGCTGGGGGTAGTCTTGTTGTTGCCGTAGACGTATGGACCCAGTAGAAAAGATGTCCGAAATAATGCTCAACGGTGCACTCCCCAGGTCTCGGGAGATGGTCAGTTGGCGGAAGCTGGTCAGATGCCGGGATCCAGTCTTCCTACACACTTCGAGGGATTGCAAATATTCCTCACCTCACAAGCTACGGGGACTAACTTGACTGTTTCGATTGGCACTGGACTGCTTACTCAAGGAAACGGTACCACCGTGAAACATTTGTTCTGGACAGTCCCATCATGCATGGCTCCTGGGTCGTACAACGTATGTAGGACGCTTCAGTTTGGCAGTCGGATTGTTGATTCACTGGCAAGTTGACTTTGTACGAGAATGCTATGCTCAACAGCCAACCCTACTTCTCCATAACGCCTATTCCTATATTGGTGACCGGCTGGGGCTCTGGAGGATGTCCGGGAGCGAATCAGCTGTTGTCGTGCCCTCAGGCATCTTCTCCACCACCCCAGAACCCATGGCTCTACTGCTCTCGTGGCTCATCTGGTGGTTGCACTACTGTGGTCGGCACCAGAATGATGTACGGCAGTGTTACTCCAACGTACTCTGGCGCTACTGGTTCAGGTCTACATCTGAGCGGAGGAACTACTGTCGCTGTTGATGTGCCGACAACAGTGACTGTTGTGATTACGAAGACGGAAGTTTTGACGGAGACAAATTCCGGACAGGCTGCTACTTCTATGTAAGCGATCGGTCTTCGTGCCTGCGAGGTCGGCTGAGGGGTATGTTCAGCGTTACAACGCCGTTGACGCCGAGTGCAAGTGAGAGCTATGTGGGATACATTCCCGTGAATGGCGTACAGCGTGTCTTTCCTAGAGTATGGACAAACGCGCTTTTATTCTGCATTTGTCTCCTCGTCTCGACGATTCGATCGTGAAAGTGTAACTAGCCGCATACATGATTAATTACCCCCGACCTCGTGGGAAGCTGATTCTCGGATTGATCGGTGATCCATTGTCAACATTAACCGTGACGCGTTGATGGACGTGTCATGTCTTCCGTCTCCCCCCTGCCCACCGTGACTCCCCGTACGCAATCATCCCCAGAGCGTACGCAGGTAGTTGTCAACCTCAGTATTTCGGTCACCATTGCAAACTTTCCTCAATACTATCCAAACACCTCCCCTGACTCATTCCGACCGTTTTATTATACTCTTAATGACGGCTCTCTCGTCGCCCTTCCTCTGGTTGATGACCTCACGGTCAATAACGTGTTCCTCATCATCACAGGCTTTCTCTTCACTATCTTCCTTCGCAATGTCTGCAAGGCGGCAATTTACCTGTGGAAGGGCAGAGTAAAGAAGAAGGGACTTCTTTACTCTCTGTTCCTCAGCCAACTGCTGGGACCTGTCGCCACCGTTCCTATGATTGTCGCGCAGTTCAGCAGGGCTGCGAATTGTGACATGTAAGCATCTCAACATACTTCCAGCGCTCTTACTCAGAGCCCGTCAAGTATTTTGCGCGTCACTTCCGTTGCATGTGGCCTGTCTCTCTCCTTATTGGTCCGCCAGTCCCTCCCCCGAAGAGGCTTGGTCTGTTCATAAATGCTTTTACAGGTCACTGGGATATTGGGTGTCAAAGCATTTAGGTGCTTGGATAATAACTGTCTTGTCTCGGGTTGTCTGGTTGCACTGCGCACGGCCAGCACCATAGTGCTCATCCTGGACGTGATTAGCCTCCAAGGCCTCCGTAGTCTCTCAGGCAGGCATGTCCTCATTTTCCTGGGTTCGGTAGCTCAATCACGGATATAGGACGCTGTTGTAGGCAATCCGCTGGTCTTTCTCCCGTATTTGTCATCCTCTTGGTTTCCGAGTCATTCTTTATTTGCACGTGCTGTTGGTGATCTCCGTGGTTCCTCTCGAGTTTTGTTGACGTCTCCGAAACAGTTTTGTATGCGATTTGGAAATCTCACAGGACTGCTGCCGTTCGCGGTCGTATGTCCGTTCAACTTTCACTCGATAATGTCACAAACAGTCGATCAACAGAACCTGGAAAGGAAAGTACAGATTTCATTCGGAATTGGAGGGTCCCGACTGACGTCGAGGCGTTGCATCAAACCCTACAGCCATCCCCCTTATCGCGGGTGGCCAGTACCGTTGCATCCATCCACCATGATGGAACCCAGAGAATGTATGGGTACGATACACCAGGAAACTTGAATGCGGAAACGGCTCCCACCTGGAAACGTCCATCCCAATATTCCTCTGTGGTTCATTTACACACTCCTGCTCATCGCTTTTGGACAGTTAGAATGCCAACCATAGCCGATGGTCCCCAATTCCCCCAGAGGGTAACCACATCGTTTGAACCATCGATCTCTCCGACGCACTCAGCGTTCAGTGGCTTCACCCGTTACGTACCCGCGATGTCTCTTTTCCGAGAAGTCATGAGGGATGAGGTATGTCGTACCGGGTCATTTGGTACATACTTTAGCTCGTGCATCCCGCTATAGTTGTGTTATACTGTCATCATCACTGCTTTCACTGTTGTGTCTGCGGCTCTGACTCTCGTCGGTGTCAAGAGCGCAGGTGGGATCGACTCTACCATCTGGGTTGCTCTCGACTGTATGTATATTGCAACCTGATTCAACCATGACTGACGCTCGCTTTTGTAGGGGCACTTATATCGTTGTTGGTGACGCACAGTTTCGGGCGTGTGATTCGACGTCATGAAAACGAATTGTTGCTCCTCCACCCATCTTCTAGGTACCAAGATTTGTACACCGATCACGTTACTGCGGAATTCCTGCGGGATTCACCACAATCTGCCTCGAGGATGTCGTCCGGAGCACGTACACGTCGTTTTATGCCACGCTACAGCACAAATAATAGTTCGACGCATCGTTTGTTCCACAGATCGGCAGACTCCTCGTGGGGAGGTATGCCTTCCTCGGTAGCGTCAACGGGCAGCACATCACACATGCGTCCCCCTGTAGAGGCTGAGTTACTTTCTCGAACACCTGCTGGTGGGCCCTATGCTGTTAATGAAGGTGTTGTTTCAACGATGAACATGGAACGTATGTTTTTAGGGCCCTTGCGCTCCCAAAAACCTCCAGAAGAATGTTTTAATGATAACTTACTTGGTTCTCTTCCTCCACCTGAACCGCCGGACAGGGAACGTGGTTCTGATACGTTAGCTTGTGTGTCGTAGTAGCAATATTTGCTATTCAAGCGCTAATGGCTACTTTCTCACGGTGTTTCTGCATGGAACGCGAAAACGACGAGCTTGTAAGCGTCCTCCCCATCTACTACTCGGATAAGCCAAGTCCGAACGTACACATACATCAATTCCCGCTCCTTGATCGGACTCTCCAAGTACCGCCATCAGCAAATGTCAGTGGAAAACGGATTCGTGCCCGCGTCAAATCGGCGTCTCACAAGATCGAGATCCATGTACCAGTTGATGCACGCCCCGAGGTATGGAATCACGAGAAAAGCAAAGATCTCGGTGCAGCGCAACGGGAGGACGACCGCGAAAAGAATCAAGAAGATAAGTTAGGGTCGAGGGAGGGGGAAGAACCCAGGTTGACAGACGGTAGATTACGAAGCGAGGCCATTCCCCAACACGGAGCCTATATGCTCGGGGCCGTGCGAGACGGTGAGGGGAAAATGGATATTTAGGTGGTGTGATCCATTCTGACTGATGATCCACAAGGTCGATTACACCTCGTGCCCATCAGTGAAACCCACCAGTTTCGACCAACGCTGACTTATCTTGATATCCTGTCTCGGAAGGCGCGACATGCAAGGAGAGGTTCTGACTCCGAAAGTGATGATGTTCCGCCCCCAGATCCGGATGAGGTTCCTCCTGTTGTCACTGCCTCGAAGAAAGAGAAGAAGGCGACGGAGGCAAAAGAGGTGCAGGTTTCTGCTCGTAAGTCGGGAGACGAAAAAGGTTTTCAGGGCGGCATGTCGGCCGCTCGACGAGAGATGTTGCTTGCCATAAGAGCCGAAGAAGATGAGCCTTGGCAACCCGTCCAATTTTGCGATGGAGAGGTGCTTACACCGTATTCGTTGGATTACCTTTTCTAACCTATGATACAGACGGCGGGTTCTAATGAAGTATTCGAGTCTATTTTCTCGCAGAGTGAAGATCTTCTTGAATGTAAGACGGAGATTACTTCGTATCTGAAATCGATAAAGGGATTATGACTTCCACCATTATTGCTGGCTGATAGTACTGAGTGCGAGTTGAACATTGAACTGTCGAGCAGTAATATTGTGACTTTGATTTATTTCAGCTTCTTACGCATTTAGCCGCAACTTCCCTGCCTTCTTCATGTCCACCAGCGAGACCGACTCTGAGCCCGAACCGGAGCTCGCTATTGGCTCCGTCTCGAGCCTGACAGCATTTGCTCACCTGTCTGCGATTCGCCCGAGTCAGGGTCTGACAGACCAGGAGACTGTCAGCTGGGCTGTGGACACCCTCTTGACTCTCGACTTTCGACTTGTATGCCAGGTATGCCATCGCGACCCTACGTGGTACATCCATGAAACCTATGTGTAGGATACGGCGCTTCATGGCCTCATTCAAAACTGTGCTAGTAAAATACTTGCCTTGTTCAGCTCCGTGTTCGAGT
>JBBPKE010000644.1:0-14564 GCA_038089095.1 Tylopilus orsonianus | reverse complement strand
GGGGCTTGACAGGGAATATAGTGACACCCATAGTGAGTTAAATATTAAAAAAGTAGAAAATGATAAAAAAGGAATCCCCTGTAAAGTAGTAGGCGCTAACAGACGCATACCTGTACGTAGCACAGATGGAGCTGCAGGTTTCGACGTGTACGCAGCAGTTGATGCTGTTGTACCAAAGGGGGGGAAAGCACTTGTTGACACTGTGATACAAGTTGCTATTCCTAATGGTTTCTATGGAAGGCTTGCGTCCCAATCCGGGCTTGCTTCCAAGAAATCAATTGAAGTTGGAGCTGGTGTTATTGACTTGGACTATTGAGGAAATATTTTCGTTCTTCTATTTAATCATAGCAATGAGGACTTTAGTGTATCAGTTGGAGATAGGATAGCTCAACTGATCATTGAACAGATCGGTACCCAACCTTTGGAGAGAGTTGATGATTTAGGAGATACCAGAAGGGGTGAGAAGGGATTTGGCAGTACCGGAATTCAATGTACCACTACAACCGAGACTGGGACCCCTTATGGGCTCGCTGCACGGGAATGCAGGCTTAATTCAGTCAAAATAAAAACAAAAAAAGAAATTCTCCAAGACCCCCTTGATGTTCCGGATCAAGTCTGGGTTAGGAATCTAAAGAACCAAAGGGAGCTTACCTTGATGGTATCCGTTGCTCCATCTACTGAAAAAGGAAATATGAGGAAAGTCAACGCACTACTAGATAGTGGCGCAAATGGAATGTTTATTGACAAAACATGGGCGAAAAGCCACAACATTCCACTTCAACGACTAGCAAAAGATATACCAGTCTTTAATGTTGACAGAACCAAAAATTCCGCTGGAGATATTACCCATACAGCAGAGCTAATAATGGACTATGAAGGTCATCGAGAACGAATCATTGCTGAAGTAACGGACCTGGGAAAAAACGACTTTATCCTAGGATATATATGGTTAGAAAAGCATAATCCCTCCATTGATTGGCAAACAGGAGAAGTGCAACTTCATTGATGTCCGCAGTCTTGTTATCTTTTGAGAGAACAAACATGCTTTATGAGATCCTTGATGGATAAGGAACTGGATAACGCTCAGATAGTTTATCCAAAAATAAAAGCCCTTGAAAAGGATGTTAAATGAGAAGCAACAGTGGACGAACTGGTTCCGCCACAATATCTTCATGATTACTATTCAGTGTTCTCAAAAGGGTCCTCCGAGAGAATGCCATTAAAGAAACCGTGGGACCACTGTATCCAATTAAAGGAAGGATTTCGACCAAAGAAAGCTAAAGTTTACCCAATGTCCCCAGAGGAATGGGCCGAAGTTGACAGTTTTATAGAAGAACAACTTTGGAAAGGCTATATCCGCCCGTCGAAATCACCAATGATGTCACCTGTCTTCTTTGTACCAAAGAAAGACGGAAAGAAGTGAATGGTACAGGATTACCATTACCTAAATGAATAGACAGTCAAAAATAACTACCCGTTGCTGCTGATCTCAGATTTGATTGATCGCCTAAAGGGTTCCAAGTTATTTACAAAGATGGATCTTCACTGGGGCTATAATAATATTCGAATGAAAGAAGGAGACGAATGGAAAGCAGCTTTCACTACTCATCGTGGAAGCTTTGAACCACTAGTCATGTTCTTCGGGCAGTCGAACTCGCCCACTACTTTCCAAACAATGATGAATGACATCTTTTATGATATGCACGCTTGTGTTATCGTTTATATGGATGATCTTTTGATCTTTACAAAAATAAGAGATCAGGCGAAACACGATGAAGTTGTCATGGAAGTGTTGAAAAGATTAAAAGAGCACAATTTCTTTGTCAAACCAGAGAAATGTGTATTTTCTGTCAAAAAAGTTGAGATGCTAGGAATGATTGTTACCCCCGAAGGCATTTTTATGGCAGAAGATAAGATAAAGGGAATAATGGATTGGCTGGTTCCAAAAACAGTTAAAGGAGTCCGAGGCTTTCTTGGATTAGCAAACTTTTATCAGTGATTTGTTAAAGATTTCGCAATAATTGCAAGACCATTGAATGACCTAACAAAGAAAGATATTCCCTTCGAGTGGACGGAACAGAGACAGCATGCGTTTGAAACGCTAAAGAAAGCTTTTACAACGGCTCCAGTAATGACATACCCGAATGAAGATACGCCTTACAGAGTAGAGTGCGATGCATCCGATTTTGTGACAGGAGCAGTCTTATCTCAGGAAATCAATGGAAAATGGCACCCAGTTGCATATTCATCAAATTCAATGACTTCTGAACAGCGAAATTACCCAATCGCTGACAAGGAAATGCTGGCCATTATTAATGTGTTAGAACAATGGCGTCATCATTTAGAAGGCACAAAGTATCAGTTTGAGATATGGACGGATCATTCCAATCTCCAATATTTCATGAAAGGACAAGATTTGAATCGGAGGCAGGCGTGCTGGGCGCAATACCTTTCTCGCTTCGATTTCCTTTTGGTTAAGAAAGCAGGAACTTCAATGGGAAAACCTGATGCACTCTCTAGAAGAGAAGATCATGCAATCGGAATCGAAAACGACAATAAAGGAGTCATTATGATTCCTGAAAGTAAAGTTCGATGAACACAACCTACTTACATAGGAACAGCTGAAGAAGATCTTCTCGACGAAGTAAAGAAGGTGCAAGGTTTGCCAGAAGAATTAAAGTTATTGGATGAAAAGATCTACATTCCTGATGAAGAAGGCTTACGTCAGAAGATCATTTCATTATACCATGATTTGACCCTTGCTGGACATGGAGGATTGGATAAGACTATGGAATTGGCAAGCCGATTCTATAAATGGGAAGGGATGAGATCCCAAATTAAAGATTACTGTTCCCGGTGCGATAGATGCGCTCGGATGAAGCTGACAAATCAGTTTCCTGCTGGTTCTATTAAACCATTGCCGATCTCTAGCGGACCTTGGAAAGAGATTACCACAGATTTCATAACTGATCTGCCAGAAAGCAAAGGGTTCAACTCGATTCTGGTAGTTGTTGATCGATTCTCAAAAAAGGTGGCTTTTATTCCCACCAATAAAATGGTCACAAGTCTCGAAACAGCTAGACTATATCGAGATCATGTTTGGAAGCATCATGGACTTCCAGATTCAATTGTCAGTGATCACAGACCTCAGTTCACTTCGCAATTAATGAAAGATCTGTGCTCGATGTTGCAGATAAAACCCAAGCTATCTACGGCCTTCCACCCCCAAATGAATGGTCAAACGGAATGAGTGAACCGAGATCTTCAACAGTATCTTCGGTTATTTACAGCTGAGAAGCAGAACGATTGGGCAGAATGGCTGAGCCTGGCTCAATTCAATTATAACAATCGAATGCATTCATTAATAGGCAAGTCCCCTTTTGATGTTACATGCTCATATATGCCCAGGATGGGAATAGAGCTGAGAATGACGAAGAGTTCTGCAGCGCAAGAATTCGCTAAAGAGTTTTCTGGTACCTTTATTCAAGTTCAAGACAATTTGGAAAAGGCTCATGCCAAGATGACGGCATGGGGAGGTAGCCGGAGGTTGGATATTGAATATTCAATCAGAGACAAAGTTTGGCTCTCCACCTCACATCTTGATTTGCGGTGATCTGGTTGCTTATCATCAAAGCTTACGGAAAGGTTTATCAGACCTTATGAAATAACCGATATTATAGATTCGAACGCTGTGCGTTTGAAATTACCGTCTTCCATGCGCATTCACCCGGTTGTGAACATAAGTCGCATTAAACCTTATAAAGAAAGACTCCCAGGACAACCTGTTGTCGTGCCTGGACCATCCAATGTGGACAATGAAGGACAAGAGAAATGGGAGGTTGAGAAAATAGTGAATTCTCACCTCAGGGGCAATGGGCTCCAGTTTTTAGTCCACTGGAAAGGTTACGGCAATGAAGACCGTACTTGGGAACCACAAAGCAATTTGTCAAAAGCGCAGTGCGCAATTAATGAATTTTACAAAGCAAATCTGATGGCTCCGCACCGTCTTAAATTAATTAATGCAAAGTTCAAGGATCTGGGCTTCCGCCCTTATGAAAACCTCACAGAATGTCTTCCTCCTCTCATTGGTCATCTGGAATCCAAACCATAGGAGGAGGGTAGTGTTGAAAACACTGAATTTTTACCTTTAGAACAGTGTTACTTTTTCATATCACATGACCTGTGGCTGTGCTCATCACGTGACTTATCACATGACTTGAGGCTGTGCCTCTTACCAATCAAAGGCTGTGTCATGGCTGTGCTATGACATCATATGACATAATAAGTCTAGGCTAGTCTAGATAAACTCATGTATTTAATTACCGTTGTAGAACCTTCTGGAATGTTCTATTACTATACCCTTATATAGTTAGTGTGTAGATTCACACGCCAGCCCTAAGCTGGTCCATGCACTGGTCTGTACTGTATATATATCTGTCAATACAACACCCAAAGACTCCAGTTTAGTCTTTGTGGCATTCCAGCCTCATTCTTAACTCTTACAGTTAGCTCTTAGTGTGGGCCTAGGTTCTTCACTGTATAGTGAGGACTGTCGGCTTCAGTTCATCTCCGCTTTATGCCTACCAAGTATAGTAGTTATTGTATTCTTTATATAGATAATGTGCCAGCCCTAAGGTGGTCTATGCACTATAGTCAGTATTATATAAACCCATGCAATCCAGGGCACAAAACTCAGTTCAGTCTTGTCGCATTTCACCTCATTCTGATCTCTTAAGTCAGACTAGTGTGAGCTTAGACCTAAGCTGTATAGCAACGGGTGTAGGCTTCAGGTGTAATGTAGCAAATGCTACATGGCTAACCTAGCAGTAACCCTAGGTTATGGGTACACAATAGGAGATAGCTAAGTGGTTAGCAACTGCCAAGAGACTTAGCTAAGGGTTAGTGCTTAGTCAGCGCTATGCCCCAGTATGGGCTTAGCAGCCCTGAGACCTAGATGGTCTAGACAAGTACGTCACCGCTCTAGACACGTACACGTGGACTTCATGAGGCCGATGCCCTTGCACCTGTAGTCAGTGGGCTCTTGTAATGATACGATCCCATCGCATCGGACCTACTCTATATAGTTAGATACCAGTACATCTACTGAAGGTATTACCATAGTTGGTAGAGCACAGTCTGGTCTGTGCGCATTCCCCTGTAGTATATAGTCTGGGAATGCCCTGCTAGAACTCCTCAGTTCTAGTCTATTGGGTCTTACAGCTCAATACCTCCTAGTGAGGCTCTGGTGGTCCTGGGATAAGTCCTTAGTGAAAGCTAAGGCACTGGGAAGGCTGATTGTAGTCGGCCTTGCGGCTTGTCCGCTACAGCCATAAAGACTAAACTGAAGTCTTTGGGTGTTGCATTGACAAATATATATACTGTACAACCAGTGCACAGACCAGCTTAGGGCTGGCATGTGAATCTATACTAATACTATTTATGGGTATAGTAATAGAACATTCCAGAAGGTTCTATGACAGTAATTAAATACATGAGTTAGGCTAGACCAGTCTAGACCATGATGTCATTATGATATCATAGCACAGCCATGACACAGCCATTGCTGATTAAGGAGGCACAGCCTCAAGTCACATGATAAGTCATGTGATCAACACAGCCATAGTTCATGTGACATAAAAAGTAATACCATTGTAAAGGTAAAAATACAGCATTTTCAACAGATCTCTTCTTCTTCTACTTTTATAAAGACCTCTTCTTCATCTTCAATATCAGGGATGTCAAGTACTTCATCGGTGAAGTCTTCTGGGTAATAGAGCACTAGATTGTCAAATTCTAGTGCCTCTCTTTGACCTTGTACTGGTTCTGATGGCAGAGGTGTGGGATAGTAGTCAAACCCTTTGTTGGTATCATTTGAGTCCACTTGTTCCTGCTGGAATCTTTCCCAGAACTCTAAGATCCTTGTGAGCTGAGCTTGGACAGCCTCTTAATAGGCTTCCCTTGATGGAAACATCCATATGTAAAGGTAAAAAGTGTATACTAAATCTGGAGATCTGTATTCCCTTTAGACAACTTCTAGCCAATAGCCTATTAGACAGTCACTACTATTGTGAAAATTGAGGTCATGAGCCTCTGATCTGAAGATTCTTCAAAGATGAAAAATATGTAGGTAGAGGTGGATATCAATCCATTTAAACTCACTTGAGGGTATCTCTTACAGTGCCCTAATGTATGCTGTACTCTCTTGCCCTTATCTGGGCCACTTTACTTAAAAAGGGTAAAAGATACAGGCAGTAATGCCCAGGCAAAGTAAAATGGTAGGTAGGTCCTGTTAAGCCTTGGGTCTGGCTGTAGCTACCATTTAATGATCAGCAATTGATGTGAAAGATAGCGGAGTAAGGGTGAAGCGAAGAAGACTAGTTCTAATGAAGCTCTTAGCCTTCACCATATGGTGTCTAGCTTCAAGCCCACTGGATACTAGCTTATGAGAGTAGATGTGATGAGGCTGAAATACCACAAGAACTAGTCTGGAGTTCTTGGGCTCATTGCATTGCACTATATAAAGAGGACAAGCCTTATGGCTGTGCATATGCATCAATGGCCACACCCAGTGTCACTACTGTGAACTTAGCTGTCAGTGCTCACTACCTGTGAGTACTAGACATGAAGTCCAATATTCAAAACTGGGGCTTTGGAGGATGTATTGCACTACTTTATATACTACAGGGGATTGTGCACAGACCATGCTGTGCCCAGCTATATATGGTAACTACCCTGGAGCACTTGGTGCTATCACATTGTATCTTTACTATAGAGTCCTCACATAAGCCCAGATATGTACCAGTGGCAACTCAGCAGTGTTGGCCATTACTGAAGCCGACAGCTGTACAATACTGCACAAGCCTAGGCCTACACCAAGAACTAACTTTAAGAGATGAGATGTAGTGCACTAGGCGCACACACGGCAACGGCCGACGCCGCGGAGTAGCTGCGCTGATGACGATGGACATATTACATAAAGATACGCGTTGATAGGGCCCAGTGTACCAGGGCACCTTCCTAGTTAGGGTAGCATAGCATGGTCCGTGCGCATGTGCCGGCCATATAAGTAGCCTTGCAATTGCCCTCCAAGACTCCAGTCTTGGATATTGGGATGTACGCTAAGTCCTAGTAGTCCATAGGCTAATGGCCCTGGCTAAGTCCACTATGGTGGCATAAGGGTGGCTGGTGATGCATACGCCCAGCCTGGCGGCTTGTCCGCTACATGAGAATTGTAGCTGGAATGCCACAAAGACTAAACTGGAGTCTTTGGGTGTTGCATTGACAGCTATATATACTGTACAGACCAGTGCACGGACCAGCTTAGGGCTGGCATGTGAATCTACACACTAACTATATAAAGGTATAGTAATAGAACATTCCAGAAGGTTCTATGACGGTAATTAAATACATGAGTTTGTCTAGACTAGCCTAGACCTATGATGTCATATGATGTCATAGCACAGCCACGACACAGCCTTTTGATTAGTAAGAGGCACAGCCTCAAGTCATGTGACAAGTCATGTGATTAGCACAGCCATAGGTCACATGATATGAAAAAGTAACACCATTGTAAAGGTAAAAATACGGTGTTTTCAACACTACCCCCCTCCTACAGTTTGGATTCCAGATGACCAATGAGAGGAGGTAGACATTCTGTGAGGTTTTCATAAGGGTGGAAGCCTAAATCCTCAAACTTTGCATTTATTAATTTAAGTCGGTGTGAAGCCATCAGATTTGCTTTGTAAAATTCATCTATAGTGCACTGCACTTTTGACAAATTGCTTTGTGGTTCCCAAGTTCGGTCTTCATCGCCATAACCTTTCCAGTGGACCAAAAACTGGAGCCCATTGCCCCTAAGGCAAGAGTTAACAATTCTCTCAACTTCCCATTCTTCTTGTCCTTCATTGTCCACATTGGATGGTCCAGGTGTGACAACAGGTTGTCCTGGGCGTCTTTCTTTATAAGGTTTAATGCAGCTTATGTTCACAACCAGGTGAATGCGCATGGAGCTTGGTAATTTCAAACGCACAGCATTCGAATCTATAATATTGGTTATTTCATAAGGTCTGATGAACCTTTCCGTAAGCTTTGATGATAAGTGACCAGATCATTGCAAATCTAGATGTGAGGTGGAGAGCCAAACTTTGTCTCCAATCGAATATTCAACATTTGATCTCTGGCTACCTCCCCATGCCGTCATTTTGGCATGAGCCTTTTCCAAATTATCTCTAACTTGAATAAAGGTACCAGAAAACTCTTTAGCGAATTCTTGCATGGCAGAACTCTTCGTCATCCTTGGTTCTATACCCATTCTGGGCATATAAGAACGTGTTACATCAAAAGGGAACTTGCCCGTTGATGAGTGCATTCGGTTGTTATAATTAAACTGAGCCAGGCTTAGCCATTCTGCCCATTCTTTCTGTTTCTCAGCTGTGAACAATCAGAGATACTGCTGTAGATCCTGATTGACTTGTTCTGTTTGACCATCCGTCTGCGGGTGGAAGGCCGTTGATAACTTTGGTTTAATCTGTAACATCGAGCACAGATCTTTCATTAGTTGCGAAGCGAATTGAGGTCCACGATCGCTAACGATAGAATCTGGAAGTCCATGGTGCTTCCATACATGATCTCGATACAGTCTGGCTGTTTCAAGACTTGTGACAGTTTTATTGGTGGGAATAAAGGCCACCTCCTTTGAGAATCGATTGACTACCACTAGAATCAAATCGAACCCTTTGCTTTCTGGCAAATCTGTGATAAAATCTGCTGTAATCTCTTTCCAAGGTCCGCTAGGAACCGGTAATGGTTTAATAGAACCAGCAGGGAGCTGATTCGTCGGCTTCATCCAAGCGCATCTATCGCATCGGGAACAGTAATCTTTAATTTGGGATCTCATCCCTTCCCATTTATAGAATCGGCTAGCCAATTCCATCGTTTTATCTGATCCACCATGTCCTGCAAGAGTGGAGTTATGATATAAAGAGATGACTTTTTGATGTAATCCCTCTTCGTCAGGGACATAGATTTTCCCTTCGAATAACTTTAACTCTTCTGGTGAACCCTGTGCCTTCTTTACTTCATCGAGAAGATCTTCTTCAGCCATTCCCACGTAAGTTGGTTGAGTTTGTCGAACTTTACTTTCAGGGATCATTACAAGTCCCTTGTTATCATTTTCGATTCCGACCGTGTGATCCTCTCTTCTAGAGAGTGTGTCAGGTTTCCTCATAGAAGTTCCTGCCTTCTTAACCAATAGGAAGTCAAAACGAGAGAGGTATTGCGCCCAGCGCACCTGCCTTCAATTTAAATCTTGTCCTTTCATGAAATACTGGAGATTCGAATGATCAGTCCATATTTCAAATTGATGCTTAGCGCCTTCTAGGTGATGATGCCATTGTTCCAGTGCGTTAATAATGGCCAGCATTTCTTTATCAGTGATAGGATAATTTCACTGTTCAGGGGTCATTGAGTTTGATGAATATGCAACTGGGTGCCATTTTCCATCAATCTCCTGTGACAGTACTGCTCCTGTAGCAAAGTTGGATGCATCGCACTCTACTCTGTAAGGCGTGTCTTCGTCCAGGTATGTCATTACTGGAGCTGTTGTAAATGCTTTCTTTAGTGTGTCAAATACTTGCTATCTTTGTTCCGTCCATTCGAAAGGGATATCCTTTTTTGTAAGGTCATTTAATGGCCTTGTGATTATTGCAAAATCTTTGACAAATCACCGATAAAAGTTTGCTAGTTCTAGGAAACCTCGGACTCCTTTGACTGTTTTTGGTACCGGCCAATCCATAATTCCTTTTATCTTATCTTCAGCCATGAAAACGCCTTCAGGAGTAACAATCATTCCAAGCATTTCCACTTTTTCGACTGAAAATACACATTTTTCTGGTTTAACAAAGAGATCATGCTCTTTGAGTCTTTTCAACACTTCCATGACAACTTCATCATGTTCTGCTTGATCTTTCGTTTTCGTAAAGATTAAAAGATTGTCCATGTACATGATAACACAAGCATGCATATCATAGAAAATGTCGTTCATCATCGTTTGGAAGGTAGCGGGCGAATTCGATTGCCTGAAGAACATTACCAGTGGTTCAAAACTCCCTCGATGGGTGGTGAATGCTGCCTTCCATTCATCGCCTTCTTTCATTCAAATATTATTATAGCCCCAGCGAAGATCCATCTTCGTAAATAACTTTGAACCCTTTAGGCGATCAATCAAATCTGAGATCAGTGGCAATGGGTAGTTATTTTTGACTGTCCATTCATTTAGGTATCAGTAGTCCTGTACCATTCGCTTCTTTCTATCTTTCTTTGGTACGAAGAAGACGGGTGACGTCATTGGTGATTTTGACGGTCGAATATATCCTTTGCGAAGCTGTTCTTCTATAAAGCTATCAACTTCGGCTTGTTCCTCCGGGGACATTGGATAGACTTTAGCCTTTTTTGGTCGAAATCCTTCTTTAAGCTGGATACAGTGATCCCATGATTTCTTTAAAGGCATCCTCTCCGAGGATCCTTTGAAGAATACTGAATAGTAATTGTGTAAATATTGTGGAGGGACTAGCTCATCCACCATTGTCTCTCATTTGTTGTCCTTTTCGAGTGCTTTTATCTTCGGATAAACAACTTGAGCATTATCTAACTCTTTTTCCATCAAGGATCTCATGAAGCACATTTGTTCTCGTAAGAGATAACAGGACCGTGGGCATCGGTGAAGGTTTACTTCCCCTGTTTGCCAATCAATGGAGGGGTTGTGCTTCTCTAACCATGTATATCCTAGGATAAAGTCATTCTTTCCTAGGTCTGTTACTTTAGTGATGATTCTTTCCCTATGACCTTTGTAGTCCATAATCAGCTCAGCTGTATGGGTGATATCTCCAGTGGAGTTCTTTGTTCCGTCGACGTTAAAGACTGGTATATTCTTTTCTAAACGTTGTAGTGGAATGTTGTGGCTTTTAGCCCATGTTTTATCAATAAACATTCCATTGGCGCCACTATCCAGTAGAGCATTGACTTTCCTCATATTTCCCTTTTTGGTTGGTAGAGCTACAGATACCGTTAAGGTAAGCTCTCGTTGATGCTTTAAGTTCCTAACCCAAACTTGATCTGGAACATCAAGGGGGTCTTGGATATTTTCTTCCTTTTTTTGTGTTTTTATTTTGACTGAATTAAGCCTGCATTCCTGTGCAGCGAGCCCACAAGGGGTCCCAGTCTCAGTTATAGTGGTACATTGAATTCTGGTACTGCCAAATCCCTTCTCACCCCTTCTGGTATCTCCTAAATCGTCAACTTTCTCCAGGGATTGGGTACCGATCTGTTCAATGATCAGTTGAGCTATTCTATCTCCAACTGATACACTAAAGTCCTCATTGCTACGATTAAATAAAAGAACAAACACATTGCCACGATAATCTGAGTCAATAACACCAGCTCCAACTTTTATTGATTTCTTGGAGGCAAGCCTGGATCAGGACACAAGCCTTCCATAGAAACCGTTAGGAATGGCTACTTGTATCTCAGTATCAACAAGCGCCTTTCCCCCCTTTGGTACAACAGCATCCACTGCTGCGTACACATCAAAACCCGCAGCTCCATCTGTGCTACATACAGGTATGCGTCCATTAGCACCTATTACTTTACAGGGGATCCCTTTTTTATCGTTTTCTACATTTTTAATATTTAACTCACTATAAGTATTACTATAGTCCATATCAAGCCCCTTTAGGGCATCAAAACGATTCTGAAACTCATAATTACCTTTGGCCTTCTGAGGTTCCGGATTCCTCAGTTGGCTTTGCCTTTTCTCTTCTTTTCAAGGGCCAATACATCCTTTAGGGCTGCGATAGCCTGTTCTGGGTTTAACCCTTGGACCAGGGTGGCAACGTCCAACTGCTGTCGGTCGTCCCAAGTGACTGCAGCCCTTTCTGGCATTCTAGACGGTCCAGCTGTCAGTTCATCGCCCTTCACATTATTTGAATCCATTGCTCATATGATTTTCTTCTTGTACTTAGAGCAATTGAAATGGTGTCCTCCTTGTCTGAATTTGCACTCGGAGCATTGCATGGAGGGTTTTCTACAGTCCTTGATCATATGACCTTTAGTTCTGCAGTTAAAGCACCCTTGTGGATACTCTTGCCTTGTGGTGATGGCATCAATATCCATTGCATTGGGGTCTCTGCCTTTTCCTTTGTAGGTGTTATTGGAGAATGCACCTCTCTCTCTTTTCTTGGCCTTTGTCATTTTAAAGGCTTCCAGGGCTTGACCAATGACAATGATATTGTCCCTTAAGATGTTGTAATTTTGGGATCATTTACCAGACAAGAATAGTTGCATGCGAATATCTTCTGCAACATTTTCTTCAAGGCACTTTGCTGCCATCTCTTCAGGTATTAAGGTAGGGTCGTAGACACCACCGAATCTTGTCAGGAAAGTATGAATAAATTCTCAAAGTCCTTGTTGACAAGTCTGCATTTTTCTCCAGACAATGTCTCTTTGATTGCCTGCTACAAAACAAGCCCTTAATTCAACTTCCCACATGTCGATTGTCGGCCAGTGCGTTATCCCACAACTATCTGGCGTCCCATACTCCTTCATCTTTATTTGCACCCAGGTAAGTGCCCCATAGGTTTCTGGTTTATCAGCATCCCCTATTCTCATGAGGATACTGTACCCTTTGTCTTGAAGGGTTGGGAATCCCTCCAAGTTTTGGTTGAGGTAGGCCCTCATGCGAGTCCACCAATTCTCAAACATTAACGACTTTCCATTGTATTTGCCGGGATCAGGTATAGGTTCTATTTTTTTCTGGTACTTAGGCATATTGTTTCCCAGACCTTGTCCTGCTGACCCTGCTCCAGCCCTTTCTAACTCCTCGACTCTTTCTCATGCATCTTGTGCGTTGGCTTGGTTTCTTTCTAGCAGACGCTTTAGATCTCGCATTGCGGCCCTCATTGCTTCGAATTCTTCGCGCAAGGGCGCGATCAGACCCATGTCGACTTCGGACATCTTTTAGTCGAGGGAGGAGGATGTAAAAGGTGGGGGATGGTGGTAAGGATGGTGAAAGGCTTTCTTCTTTTATGGACGGAGTTAATTCCTCTACATCTGATTCTTCGAAGTCTCTGGTATCGAAAACTTCGTCCTCAAATTGTTCTGGATAGTAGATTACCCAGTCGTTGAAATCAAGCTCTTGTTCGACAGGAGGAGTCGACCTTCTTTCAGTAGGGGGTCAAGACGGGTAGTAGTCAAAATCCCCATTTGTATCGTTTGTGAAGCGGACAAGCCACTGGGCTGTGCGCGAAGGCACAAGCCACTGGGCTGTGCGCGAAGGCACAAGCCACAGACCCTATGCCACTGACTATGTGGACTTATCCCGGGCTGCCATTAGAGCTCTGAGTAGAGTATTGAGATGTAACCCTCAATAAACTAGAACTGGGGTTTTAGCTGAGGCATTGGTAGGCCTTATATACCTACAGGCTATGCGCACAGACCAAGCTGTGCCTAAGAGTTACTTATCTATATAAGGTGAGGTCCGTCCTATCATAATGTATCTTTAGTCATAAGCCTTTAGTCAAGATACGAGGATCGGCCTCGTGTATACCATGAGTCCATTGTGGCAGTGCCACAGCCTAGTCCAGGCCCCTTCCTATTCCAGACATATCGCTTAGTCAGCAATAACCCTTAGCTAACCCTTATCCTTTCCCACGGTTATGTCCACGTGGGGTTAGCTATGCCCATATCGGGATGCTAGGTTAATGTAGCATTCGCTACAGTTTGGGTCGAACTGGAATTCGACTTCATTGTAGATTGGATCTTGGGGAAGATCTGGGAGTGGAGAGGGTGTTCAGTGAACCCTGTTCCAGTAGGCGGCAATCTCTTCGAAAGAGTTGCCGATGTTTCTTAGAGCCTTTGGAAGGGACTCGAGTGCAGGGAGAGGAGGAGGAAACATCCATATGTAAAGAGTAAAAAGATAGACTAAATTAGGAGATCTACATTTCCTCCTGACTGCTCTTGGCCAACAGCCGATCCAAGCAGCGACTACTAAAGTGAAAAGGTGGTGACACGAGCACCAGATCCGAGGATCAAAGAAAGTGAACTATTGTAAGGGGACCGACTTTAATCGATTATCTCTGCTCAAGGAGACCCCAGCAGGCCCTAAGGGTAAACTGCTCTTTAATCCCTTATCGGGGACATTTTAACGACAAAGTGGTGCCAAATGGCGGGTAGGTAATGGTAAAAGTAAATCCTCTAAAGCCTGGGGTTCGGCTATGATTCTCTTAATGCTGGGATCCACGTATGACGAGGTTATGAAGTAAAGGTGTAGGAGTAGGAGTTATGGAAGTTTAGTCTTAATGAAGCTGACAGCTGCACAATACTGCACAAGTCTAGGCCTACACCAAGAACTAACTTTAAGAGATGAGAATTGTAACTGGAATGCCACAAAGACTAAACTGGAGTCTTTGGGCATTGCATTGACAGCTATATATACTGTACAGACCAGTGCACAGACCAGCTTAGGGCTGGCATGTGAATCTACACACTAACTATATAAAGGTATAGTAATA
>JBBPKE010000641.1:0-10465 GCA_038089095.1 Tylopilus orsonianus | reverse complement strand
TGACCTGAGAGCAGCCGCAGAGGTCAAACTAAAACGCGCTTCGGAATTTTTCGCCAGTGTCATCCTGACATTCGTTATTCGTGACCTTGCTCAGCTGTTGGACAAGTACGCGAAGAAATGCGAGAAGTGGCTCGCGGAATGATTAGAAAACGGAACGGATTTTGTTGTGGTGTAGTATTCTTTTCGTGAGGCACATGTACTTTATCATCTGGGACTAGACCGTTCAGCGACTCATTTGTTGTTCCATCCGACCTGTTCCTTTGGCATGGTTTGTGCGCGACGCTTGCTTTCCGTCGCTATCTCTTAATCCATCCCTCTTCGATTTTTACTATAATACTCTTTTAGAACTGTGCAGAGTGAAGTGCAAATAGGTGATCAGGACTGCCATACAAATACAACTTGAAGATCCGCAAAAACCCGTGTTAAAGCGGAAAATCAGACTAGGTTGGTATTGTCTGATTACACTCCGGTTCGGGAGTTGGGGGACGTCCTCGCAGACGTGATATCACCTGCATTCGCCGGTCTGGAACTTGGCTGAGCATGCACAATACACAACCCGTAAAGGACCCACTGTAGTCCAGCCGAAGATGCTCGTCGGGACATTCTTCGTCAGAATCCACCAATGGATCAGAGTTGAGCACGGTGTGCCAAGCATCTGTAATGATAAGTACACCGGGTGAGTTGCGAGTGACAGGTCTTGGCAAGAAGCACATACGTTGCAGCATCGTGCGAGGCGGGCCTGGTGGTACACTGGCCCGTCTGACTTTGAGAGGTCGTGAACTAGGATTAGACATGGACTTGCGGGGACGGTGCCCGTCCATAGACATCCGACGGTGCGCGGGCAAGGTCGGTGGATGATGTCTTTGGCGTTGGCGTTCCGGCGCTGTCGACTGGCCAGGCACGACTGGGATATCCTTCAGTGAAGGCGGGGGCTGGCAGAACACGCAGGCCTACGGTCAGACCGACGACCCTGGACCCCCTTTGGCGGGGCCGGCTCGGTGTGAATAGTACGTCCCACCTCGTGCCCTGATGGTTCCCTGTCAGCTGTTCTCCCGGGTTTCCTTTTCCTGGGCGTCGTTATTGTTATTGGAGACATGTCTTGCACCGTCTCTGGTCTGCCGGGGCTGGCCGCTGCCTTTTTCTTGGGTGGTTCTACCTTCTCTGACATGACGGCAGGCACGGTGTACCGGATTCCCCAACTTGACGGGCGACTTGTAACAACGACAATTTGGGAGCGTCTTCGTACCTAGCATGGCTTGACCGCGGACCGCGCCGCACACGCATTTTCAATTATACCCGGTCCTGCCTGGACAACCTCGCGATCTGCACTTGGCTCTCACTTGCGACGTAGGAGCCAGAGAACGGACAACAAGGACGCCGCGTGCAAGCCATTGAAGCTCATGGTGGTCTTGAGGACACACCAGGGCCATCTTGTATTCGAACTGCCAGTGGGTGCATATGTTCCATACTTCTTTTTTTTTTTTTTTTTTGCCAGAGCCGGCGACTTATTTTTAATTTGGCACCATTTCGCAAGCGTATGCCGAGTGGCGTCACGGTACGATAGCTGTTGTCATTTTGTATCACAGTATCTCCAAGGGGCCACAGCAGCTTAGCGCCCTAGGCCAGATCAGACCGCCTTGTCGTGCGTCCACCCCCTAGAACCGGCTCGTTCGGCAGTTCTTGCGTCTCCTGGACTACGTGGCCCTGCTTTACGAGAGATCTCGCCGAGATGCTTGAACTTTCTCCGATTCCAATGTGCTACCTCTCAACCCCGCCCCGCTCCCATTGGACAGACATGATTCAAAGTCGTTATTCTCTCGACTACCTATCAGCTCCACAGAGTCAGATCATCTCATGAAAGGTTCACTTGGAGCTGTGTCGCATGGGTCAAGATCAATTACGGATGGATTACCCGGACAAGAGACGCTCTTATTTTACGATGCTTCGATTCTGGGCACGGCCCTCGTCTGCAGTGATACCTGATTCTTTTTCGTTACGTAATTGGTCGAATTCGTCTTTCCTATGTGATTGACTTGCCAAGGCCGAATTCAAGATTCTGTCCCACGACATCATGCACAGATTGGCGTACTTTCGGTTTTGGTGTTGCCCCACACAGTAGATCGCACATGCCGCGCAACCGTTTCTTACTCTTTCCGATACCGTGTTTGAAGTCGAGCGAATACAAATTGCCATTAATGATGTTTAAACAACATTAATACTGCGAAATATTAGCTGAGTTAGGGCAAAGTAATACATTGAAGATCCTTCCAATGCGTTGCAACGGGACGAAGACGAGGCGCCCTTAACGAACAAGGAATAAATAAAAGCTCTCACCAATAAAGAGCATTTGGGGCAGAGAATGCATGGACGAGTATAGTGCATGTGGCAAGCATGATAGGAGGGTTGAATTTTGTTCCACCAGGAAATGAGTACGATAGAAGCGGGAAAGGAATGAAGCAACGGCGGTAAATGATACGACGGGGATCACGGGCAATCGGTAAATTCACCAGAATTCTCGCACGCACTCCAGGACTTCAACCACGACGGAACTCTTGTACATGAGGGCATGATCAGCACCTTTGACGACCTTCACATCACACCGGTCCTCGCCCATCGTACGCTCCATCCATCTCACCGCGTTCTCCGCAATCTTCTCGTCTCGGTCGCCATACCACACTCGAACCTTGTGAGGGTAGTCTGTATACGAGAAGCCCCAGGGGCGATTGTCATGATTCAAGATCTGCAATAGGTCCCCGTGGGTGCCTTTTGATGCCTCTGCATGAGACGCAGCAATGAGAGCGTTGCCGAGTGCAGCTTGGTATGAGCTCGAGGCGGTCGTAATCACCGCGCTGTGCGATGAGGAAAGGATGCTGTTTCTCGGCGACGAAGGCATGCTCTGGGGGGTCGACCTAGAAGCGGCCCCACTGGATGCGCTGAATGAGATTGAGCGTCGTCCTGCCTGCCTAGAAATGGGTGATTTGATAATGCACTTCTCGACGTTGAAATCGACCGATCGAGTAGAGTCTGCTGGCTTCTCTAGTGGTTGCACATGACTAGGAGACGGTGTCAACGTGCGGGGAACTGGGCTCGCGGGTGTACTGCTCCAGTCGAAGTCAGCCAGACCCAATCCAATGTCGACCGAGATGGGCTGAGGAAGTTGTGGACTAGGTAAATTTGCCTTATCAACCTTGGAGCCATTAGCACCTGCTGCTCTGCCCTTCAACGAGCCCATTGACCGAAGTGTCTTCAGTTTCTTCCCAACACTCGACTGCTGTGCTGTTTCAGCTGCCGGTGATGGTAACGGTGACGGGGGCTGCGATTGAGACGCGGATTTGGATGGTTTCAACCGGCGAAGAATACCCCTAGAAGCTTTCCGCCTCGTTTGCTGACTCGAAGACCGTGCCCCAAGCGTGCTCTGACTCCCAAACCGACCGTCGAAGTCCCTCAAATCATCGTATTCACTGAACAAACTCGATGCGACACTCATCCGCCTCTTGGTGTCCGGCTGAGACGGATAAATACTTGACTTGCTGAGCTGCTCGGGTTGTAAGAATGAATCGAAATCCGCTGTAGTATCGGAGTGGACGTGATTGGGCTTGACTGGAGATAGGGGGGCAGTGTATCCTATGCCGCGGTAGGCAATCGTCGGCGGTTTTCCAAGCATCCATGCCTGTATTTTCCACTCTGCAGCTTGCGCGGTTTTCAAAATTCCATTGGGAACATACTTCAGCCACTTGTAACCGCCTAAACATGGTTCTCAGTGACTAGGTATTACGTAACAAAGGTGTCGCATACCACTTTCACCACCACCGATCCACGGAGCCAGTAGACAGAGGTCACCTCTGACGCGCTCTGGTACGCGATTTGCAAAGGACAAGGCATACGGAGCTCCAGCAGAGTGGGCGATCACACTGCATTCGTAGATTTGGAGCTGATCAAGCACTTCTTCCACAGCAGACGCCCACTCCATAATTCCACGAGCAGATTTTGATTGAGATACCTCAGTACGACCGAGTCCCCACCTAATTTGCTTCCTGTGAGCTCTCGTCGGCATCATCACAGTGAGTCAAGTTACCTATCAATGGCGATTAACCGGAGGCCCAGGCAATCGGCCATTTCATCGTAGAGACCCATGATGTGTCTTACACAACCCAAGCCGAGAAACACGACGAGTGGAAAACCATTTGGATCTCCCATATCTGCGAGACTAACCGTAAGAGGATGGTCTAACGAAGCATGTGGGTATCGTGTCAGCTTCAGCAGTGTTGTTAATCGTGCAGACCGCAAGTATTCGGCGATCGCTTGTGATGTCGACGTTTGGGAGGCGGAAAACTGAATTGGATCGAATGACTGCTGAGATGTGTGGGTAGAAGCTGTAGAAGATGGATGGGTATACGTGTCTGAGGTTGCGGTACGGGCACCAAGACCGACGCTGGAGCCATCAGAGGTGTTTGAGAGACCAGAAACCAAGGGTGGAGCGCGAGGACCATCGTAAGGTAGGGCTGTCACTTGCGAATTTTTTTGATTATTGTATGTCCGCCTGACTTCGTGTTCAATGCTATCCATGGACGACCGACTGAGAAGTTCAGCCTCCTCGTCAGGTGTTAGAGGTTCTGGCTCGGAATCCACTTCCTCAGGGCCTGCCACTAAAGTAGTATTTCCATGACCATAGCTCGGGGTATGTACGGATGGTGGACGTGTGCGTTCAAGGGTATGCGGTGCATGGTTGCGAATGATTTCAGATATGGAGGGAATTATGGTTCGTGGACGCTCCATGGGTTGTACAGTATTAGGCAACGTGTGGCTGTTAAGGTCGCTGACTGGTGGGGTGACATTATCAGAGAGTGTAAAATCGACTGTGATGGTGGAGGTGGATGCTTTGCGCGAGAAGCTGGGAAGGGGGTTATGGCGGTAACGCGGGCGAGGAGGCTTTGTGACTGGTATGTCGTCGTCGTCATCGGATGTGACGACCTTTTCGCGTCTTCTGCCCTTTCCTTTGCCTTTGCCAAGCACCACGCCAGGAGGCGGGGTTGGGAGCGGGGGCTGGTACAGAGGGTGGTGGCCGGACCGGGAAAAACGGGGGTTCGAGGTGTTGCGCGAGAAAAGGTCTTCCATGGATGTACCAGCCAGCCCATTCATGCCGTCCACGAGGGCATCCAAGGCCTCTACACCTGCGATGGGGGCGGCAACGACGACGGGGAAGCCAAGGACGGGACAGCCGCTGATCGAGGATGCATCTGGAGGTGTGGGGGGAGGGTCCTCCAGACTAGACGCCCCCGAGAACCTCAGGGGCGGAACGGGACTGTCGTGCCATCGTCGAGCGGACGAGGGGCCCGTTCGCGTGCGGGTGCGGGGGTGTCGGGGGGTGAGGTCACCACCGGAGAGAAAGCTGGATTGATCCGAGGTGGGGAACGCGAGTGAGGAGTCTGCAACCCCGGACATGCCCCTGTCCTCCTCTGTGAGGCGGCGCGGATGCTGCTTCTGAAACCTGGGCGCATCAAGGCAAGGGTTGGGGTAGGTCTTGTGGACGTAGAGGGGCCTCGCGTGGACGTGGAGGGGGTGTTCCCCAAAGTCGTGGGCGGACGAGGAGGAGGACCTTTGAAGAGAACGACGCTCCCTGGCCTCGCGGTGAGATGACATCGAGGCAGCGGCTTGCTGTAATTTTCGCGCCGTAGTCTAACCCGTCTGGCACAGCCACTTAAACGATATGTTCTATGCAGTACGTTATGAGTCCCCGTAATGCTCGACTCGAACGTGTCTGGGCCGTTGCACCAAGCTAAAGACGTCTTCGACGATGACCAGCAACATCAGATTCGCTACAAGACCCTTAGCTGGCAGGTCTGCGACTGTCCGCGTCTCTCGACCTACCATTCACTCGACGTAGTTCGTCTCCCTTCTGATGACAGCAGAGATCGTCAGCAATGGAATTTTGTCGCTGCCCAACACTTTGGCCGTCGTGGGCAAGTCAACGCATTCGCCTCTGTCCTTTCTCTTCTCATCTCCCCAAAGGCATCGTCCCAGCTCTTATTCTCACCGTGTTTCTGGGAATATTTGGTCTCTTCACCGCCAAACTACTCATAGACTTCAAATTAAATCACCCAAATGTACACAACATGGGTTTGTTTTCTGCTTTCCCCCCATTGATCATGCAATCCCCCATTCACCACCTCTACAGGAGATGCGGGATACATCATGTTCGGTCCAATTGGCCGCGAGGTGCTCCTTGCTGGAACAGTCATTTTTGCAGTTTCCGTCGCTGTAAGCGTATCCTTATAGTTTTCTTTGTCCCATATCCCATCCTCTTTTAGGGCGCTGTACTCCTGAGCGGCCAGCAGGCCTTGTCCACACTTTCCGACCAGCGGTTATGTAGCATGTACTTCGTCTTTATTTGCGGTGCAGTAGTTTTGCTCATCGCGCTTCCTCGGACGTTGGATCGCTTGACATGGGCCGGACTTTTGAGTGCCGCGACAATTACCATCGCAGGCGTTCTGTCCATGGTTGGTGCTGGGGCGAACCCAGTACCCGGCCGCATAATCAGTGCTGCCATTCCCAGCAACTTTGAAAACGCATTTGTAGCTATCACCAACCCTGTAAGTCGTTCTCGTTTCCAAGAGAACGATGGTGGTGACCGCAACTAAACAGGTATTTGGTTATGCGGGTGCGTATGGTCACCATATCCGTATATGTAACATTGACAGTGGGCAGGGCACTTCATGTATGTGTCACAGATAGACGCGCAGCCCGAGAGCCTTCTGATCATGCTTTAGGTTCTTCATTTTGATTTCCGAGATGAATCGACCGCAGGATGCTATGAAGGTTTCTCAACACGTTAATTGGTAGGTAGCTGATGTTCTGACCTATGCTACAGGCGGCATGGTGCTTGCAAGGCTTTGCAACCATCTTTTACACCATATACAGCATCGTCAACTATGCGTACATCGGCAACACTATTCAGTCCCCTAACTTTTTTTCCTTGCCCCCCATTTGGGCAAAGATGTGCTTTGGAATCGCATTCTTCAACTTCATGTTGTACGTGGTGCCACATGTTCTTGACTCGCCGCACAGAAGACGTATTTGACAGTACTGGGGGGCTTTACGTGCACACCGTTGCAAAAGTCATATTTGTACGATTGTTCCGACATTCTGAACACGTCCATTCGCATACCATACTCGGTTGGTCTGTGTGGATTTCGCTGTGCTTTGCCAGCGTTGCCGTAGGCGTGGTCTTGGCCATCGCAGTACCAATCTTCTCGTATCTAATCGGTATTATAGCTGCACTGTTTGCAGCATGGTACACCTACGGACTGGCTGGGTTCTTCTGGTTGTTTGATACGTACCACCTGCAGGGCGGAAAAGACGCTCTCAGACGGCGGCCAATCGGGGTCATGCTTGCCGTGATGACCATTATAGCGGGTGCATTCATTTGCGTTGCCGGAACATACGTGTTTATCAAGGAAAGTGGTTCTCGGGTCGAAAATCCCGCCGTAGAGGCTGACGCGTCCGTCTCACAGCTCATTTACCAGGCTTACGCAGCGAACACCATTGGGAGTCCATTTGCATGCTAAGTTAAGTGGACCGGCGGCACGTGATTTCGGCAATTGGGCTGCGGGAGTCGGACTTTGTCATCGTCATTTACATGTGCCTGCATTTACTACGTACCGGCTTTACATTTACAAGACCTCGTTGCTTCAAATAGACGCACTTTAGACTCTCCGAACGCACCTACGCCTGCTCGTGTCTCGTTTGCCTCCCGTCATGACCATAGATGCCACCCAGCCGCAGCATCAGCTGCCTATCCACTTACGATCTCCTAGGACGTTAGCACAGACACTCCATGGGTTGTTGTTTTTGTTGCTATTCATCCCAGGCTGCTTTATGATTCATGGGTTCCAACTCTTGTTCCTCCTGCCGCTGAAGCTCGTGCCGGGTTCGTGTTCAAGTAAGCTATATGACGAGGGGATCCGGTATTCCAAGGGTGCCTTTGCTGTTCTGTTAAGTGCGTAATTCCCAAATTTCCATATACTGTGTATACGACAAATGTCCTAAAATTGCAGACCTGATGAACCAATGGTTCGCCCCAACAAAATTATCTATCACGTTCGAAACTGAAGGCCAGGGCAAGTTCACCGAAGAGGAGGTTCGGAAACTCGTGGAGCGTGATGCGTCAGGCAGGGTAATTGCCTTACACCTGCCTTTCAAATCCGTCATCATTTCAAACCACCAGGTGCGTGCACGCTACACGTGTTCTCGGCATGTACGTTTGCTGATCCGCGTGTGGCGCTAGGTCTACTCGGATTGGCTGTACATCTGGTGCTTGTTGTACTTTGCGCACATGCACAAGGACGTCTTCATTGTCTTGAAGAACAGCTTCAAATGGGTTCCCGTTTTTGGGCCGGTACGGCCTGCCTCGGTCAGCTAATAGACTACTAAAATTACGGCAGGGCATGCAAATGTATAGGTTTATATTCCTTGCGCGTTCTTGGGTGGCCGATAAGCTTCAACTGGCAAGGCAGCTTTCGAAACTTGGGAAGAAGGCACAGGAGGAAGACAAACCCTTCGCGTTCCTTCTGTACCCTGAGGGAACCCTTGTGAGCCAAGACACACGACCAATTAGTAGCAAGTACGCAGAGAAGACGGGAATCGTGCGCCACGGCTTACCCCGCTTTTCATGTGGCTAATTGTCCGACTGTAGCTGGATCTATCCAACATACTCCTACCTCGCTCAACAGGACTGCATTACAGCTTGCGATCACTCGCCCCTCGACTACCCACGCTCAAGTTGCTTGATATGACGGTGGTTTACCCAGGTAAAGGCAATGTGTGCTCTTTGGAAGCAGATGATTCACCATTCACCAAGGTATCCCCCCCAAGGGCTATGGCCAGTCCTACTATACCTTGCGGTCGATATTCTGTGACCGCGTACCTCCCCCGGTCGTTCACATGCACCTGCGGATATTTGATGTCGCGAAAGATGTACCCATAGGAAACATCTCTGAACCAGTCGTTTCAAACGGGCTTGTAAACAAGCCCGCTGAAATTGATCCCTCTGAATGCGAAAGGATCGCATTTGACATATGGCTCCGAAAATTGTGGTCAGAGAAAGATGATTATATCACCAAATTTTTAGAGACAAGTGCAACCCCCGATAGCCAAAGACCGGTGGAAATTCCCTTGGAGCTGCGGAAAAGGTCGGAAATCGCCGAGGCTTATTGCTTCTTTGCTCCATTGCTCCTAGGGTACTGGTGGAAGAGGCTCACGGACTTGGTGTTGTAGGTAGAGATTTTGCATGTTGTACTCGCGCATTGTGCACGTAGATAAAGTAATGAAAAATAGGTTCTAATTTGCTGTTATCAAGACAACTTTTGGGCTTGTTGCAGCTGTTGCTGTCGCTGAATTTGGCCAAGCAAGAATTCACTAGTGTCCACAAAGCGCTCTATGCAATTCGCGATGCATGCCTCCTCGCCACGAGCGAAACGACTGCCTGGTGTCCCAGTGATACACCTGCTAAAGGGATGAGAAGCGAATTCGGGTCGGAAAGGAGTGGCTCAACTTGTCCCAACACATGCTTGTGAAGGCGAGGAGCTGGCTGTGGGCCTGGGCCTGTCTTTGGCCCTGCACCAAGGCGGTTTGTATTTCCTTCTAAGAAAGACATGACAGACCAACTACGAGGAACTGAAGGTAAGGAGGTACCTTTGCGGCGTCGTCGAGACCCAGGCCTTCCATTGCACCGAGTGCCTCGGACGCGTTCTTGGAGTCCATTTTGCGAGCAGGGACCAAGCTGCGACCGTGAGCAAAAGACGGGCATTACGTGATGGGTTCAGAGTGTGGCAAGACCGTGGCCGTCGTTGAAACGCTGATACCAGAGATGGAGGCCGTTGTTCGTGTCGCTGGGCGACTTGTCTGGCGCCGGTCGCGCTGATCTCCTTGGCCACGACGGGTGGTGCTGCCAGCGACGGCGCTAGTGTCTGGAATCGTGCGAATATGCGGCGTGCAGTGGCGGCGTAGCTCCCGCCTGACCGCCTCGTGTCTCTCATGACACCCACCACCGACCCTTCTGGCTGGCCGGGCGAGCCCGCTCCCCTGTGCGTGCCCGTTACAGCTTCCCTACCGCACCCGCTCACCCCTCTATTAGCGTGGGCTACCTCAGCCGTAAGGCGCTCCCCATCAAGCGCAGCGATGCTGAGCCACTCACCCGAGGGGACGTCCAGTTCGATCTTCTCAAGCACATCTTCTCGGACACCAACACCGTGTTCACCAGCCAAGCCCCAGGCACTCCCCCCAAGGTCAACTTCTGCGATCTCTACATCAATACACTGTACAATTCCAGCAAGTGCTCCAAGGTGCTCAAAGATAAAATGGTCGAGATACCCGCTTTTGCAGTTGAACTAGCCAAAATCTCCTTGTTGACCAACGTGGGACGCATCAATACCACAATGGCATGTACGCATTAGTGCCACCCGATTGC